>JAKSZT010054540.1:1026191-1151574 GCA_026826555.1 Tolypeutes matacus
CTCTCTCTCTCGCTCGCTCGCTCTCCCTCCCTGGAAGAAGGGAATGAGGCAGGGCTGACGTGAAGGGATGCAAAACAGCTCCTCCTAACCCAGCTCGCAGAGGAAGAGAGAGACAGAAGAGCAGCCCTTTTATCTCTCTTTTGTTTTCTCACTTCCTTCCAACCCCCCCCAACACCCCCCTCTTGTCAGCCCAAGTTTTCTTTTTCTCTTTCTACCGCAGAGAGGATTTTTCTTCCTTTCTTTCTCTTTCTTTCGGTTCAACTCTCCCACTCGAATTGAAAGCCTGAAGGGTTTTCTCCTTTTTTTTTCTTCCCTCTTTTCTTCCTTCTTCCTCCTTTCTTATTTCTCTAAAAGGGTTTTGTTTGCTGTGGGAGTTTCGTTTGAAAATCAAGTCACGCCTTTTTTCCTTCTTTTCTTTCTTTCTCTTTTTTTTTTTTCTCCTCTCAGCAGAAAAGGGGAACAAAGATAAACTGCAGCGGGGGAGAGGGGGAGCGTCAGAACCTCGCAGGGAAATGGGGGGCCCGGCCCTACCCGGCACAAAAGGGGGCCGCCCCCCCCCCCCATGGGAAGCCTGGGGCGTCCTCCCGCAAGGAGAGTCGGTGGGGGTGGGGGTGCGGGTGCGGCTCCTGGGGGCAGGTTGGTTCAGAAGTGCGGCCCTCCCCGGGCCGAGGTGGAAGGCCGGGTGTGTTCCTCACTTATGTGTGCTTTAAAGTAGGCAGATGGGCTGGGAGCAAGCAAACCGCAGCGCGCGGCGCAGGCGAGGAGCCTTTAAACAGCTGTTTGCAGAGCCCTGGACGGCCAGGCTCGAGGGAGCGGCGCGGGCTGCGAGCGCCGGGGCCCGGGCAGGGAAGGGGCTCGGCCCCTCGCGGGCTCCCTAAGCCCCGGGTCCGAGCCCCGGTCTCGGGGCGCACTGCCGGGGGGGTGCGCCGACGCGTGGCGGTTCTCAGCGCAGGGATCAGGGCCGAGGGGCTGGGCACAGCCGTGCCTTCTCCCAGCGCCGGGGCAGGCCGGACCCCCGGCCTCCCACCTCCACAACACCCGCCACGCGGGGCCCCTGCTCGCCTCCGGCGCTGGGTCGCTCGGGAGCTGCCACGGAGGGTCAAGTATGCATGCGGCGCCTGGGCGGGCTCCCAAGACCTGGGGTGCCCCTCGGCTTCTCCGAAGGAGTGGGGAAAAGACGGGGGGAAAGTTCCCAAAGCAAAGTTGGCCACATTTCTCATTTTCCCAAGTAGGTATTGAGCACCTGCTGAGTGCCCGGCCCTTGGGCTGGGGCTGCTGCCTGCGGCTGGGGAGAAACATGAAGTCTCAGTGGGTCCCGAGAGCTTCCGCAGGAAACAACGCCAGGGGAGGTTGCTGCTCAGGACCAGGTCACCGAGAGGAAGGAAAGCCTGGCTCCTCTCCCCTCCCTCCTCTCTTCCTTCCCTTCCTTCCTCTCGGCTGCATCTCCTTGGCTCCACCCCTTCTCCTCATCAATTCCTCCCACACTTCCCTGCTCTCCCTGGCTTTTCACTGGAGGGTCCCTTTTCCCAGCGAGGAGCAGATGCTGAGCCCCATTGTCTTTACCCCTGTGACTGCAGCTGCGGGGGACAGGAGCTGCCACTCTCTCCTCCCCCCAAGCCCCGCAGCCTGGGCCTTTGGAGGCTGGAGCCCCAAGGCCACGGCCCCTCGCCCTGCAGTGCTGTGAGCGATGACTCCAGTCTCTCAGAACATGATTTGTTTTTCTGATTGGGAGTGAGAAAACAGTAGCCCAAGAGTTTGGGTCTGCAATGAGGACAGCATGGTTTTAACATTAGCACAGGGGGACCCGAGTGACCCCAGAGCATTCTCCCAGGGTGCCCTCTTCATAGGGCAAACCGGAAATCACATTTCTGCCATTACCTGCCCCTCCCGCTCAGTGCATCCAAGCAGAGCATAGTTACTCATTCATTCACCGAATGCTTACTGAGTACTCTGCCAGTTCCTGTGCCTGGGTAACAGAGGGCCTAACCATCAAAAAGACAAAACACTTGCTCTGCAGACTGGCTGGAGGGGGAGGGGGGGACAGACAACCGGGATGCCATGCTCTATGCATGCATAGGGCTGAGGACACACCTAAGAGGGTGCTTAGACTGGGGTAGTCAGGGACGGCTTCCTGGAGGAGGTTACATCTAGATGAGTAGGCCTTTGCCAGGGACATGCATAGGTGGGAACAGCCTGTCCAGAGATCCCCTGAGCCAGAGAGCATATTCTTACAGATCCTTGGAACTGCCACAAGTATTTGAAAAAAAGGAGAAGTGGGGGTGAGAAAGGTGTCAGGGTGATGTTCAAATTTTAGCTTCAGCCACTTGCTGTGTGAGCTTGGGTGAGTAACTTAGACTCAGTGACTAACTTAGACTCAGTTTCCTCACCTGTAAAACCGGGGTAAGATGGCTTGTAGGCTGTGGAGAAGCCCAGGATTATTTGCCTCAGATCCCTGGGCAAGTTGACCTCTTTAAGTCTGTTTTCTCACCTGGAAAATGGGAATTAAAAATACTCACCTCACAGGGTTGTTGGGAGGCTTAGATGAGCCAAGGCCTACCACAGTGCCCTGTACATAAGCACTAATAGATGGTAGTTTCACTCATTATTATAAATCAGTCCATGGGGAGTGACAGGGAGGTGCCCTTAACAACCTGGAAATCAGATTATGTTCTGGGTTGAAACTAGTGACTCATCATGCCAGAAACGCAGGGAGCCAGCTGTGGAGGAAGCGTTTCTTCAACGATGCCCTGTGTCACGGTGGGGGGCTGGGATCGGGATCACCCACGTCTGTTCAGGATGGCCAGGGTTTCGTCTCGGGGAACATGAGAATGGGATGGCCGTGGTCAGCAAGACCCAGGCCGGTCGGCTGAAGAACCAACAGGGATGGGAAAGGGTGAGCCTCAGGAATCCAGGAGCAGCAGCGCCTGAGGGCCAGGCACTGGCCGTGTTTGCTCAAGGGACAGAAGTTCACGCTGGGGGTAAAGGAGCCAGAGATGATTGACTCCTCCAGAACCCAACTGAATCTCTCCGAACCACTGACTTATTCCTTTGCTTGGGTTCCCCGTTCTCCAGGGAACCTGTAGATGAACTTGGCACCAGCAAAATGTACCCTGGATCTAGGCGGACATCAGCATTCTGGTCCCTGCATTGTAAGCATTTTACCCGTCTGTGATTTTTTTTTTTTTTAAATAACAAGTTTACTGTGAAAGAATTTGAAAATCAACTAAGCAAAAATGAAAGAGAACCCATCTAGAGACATTATTTTTTAGTTCTTTTATATCCACATACCTATACATAAGTACACATAAAAATAAAACTATACAAAGTAAGTATTGTTAAATGAATAAGTGACTACATCTACATTTATTTCTTACAAAATTAATAGAAATGGCATAACACTATGCCTACTGATTTGGAACCGCTTTTCCCCAGTAACCCATGTGGCACAAATATCTTAATCTGTCTATAAACTTCCACATTAATGAATGAATGATTTCATGACATACTTGTATCTTAATTCATTTAACCAAATTGTTGGCCTCCTGGGACGTTTCCAATTTTTTGTTTTTATGGACCTGTTAGGTTAAACATACTTGCACACTCATCTTTGTGCCAGGCTCTGCTATGCACTTTTAGATGAGGTAGGTGTTATACTCTTTTTTTATTTTTTATTTTTTAAGTATAACTGCTTTTATTAAATTCTTGATGAGAAAGTGGTGTTATACTCTTTTTTTTTTTTTTTTTTTAAGATTTTATTTATTTATTCATTTATCCCCCCCTTGCTGCTTGTGCTCGCTGGGTCAGCTAACCACGCCGTGCGGGCGGGCCCGCCCCCACCAGGAGGCCCCGGGAACCGAACCCGGGGCCCCCCATATGGCAAACGGGAGCCCCACTGATTGAGCCACAGCCGCTTCCCTGTTATACTCTTAATATCCGTATTTTACAGGTGAGGCGACTGAGGCACAGAGAAGTTAAAAATAAATAAATAAAACTTGCCCAGGTCACAAGTATTGAGTGGTTGAGCCAGAATTTGCACCCTGGTTTCCAGTGGGAAGTTCCCTTTCAGCATTTCCTTTTCACCCCTTTCCTTTAGAGTGACTATTGACTATCGATTATCCACTATCCCCTCCAAGTTCCTTCCCACTGTCTTTTCTCTTGCAAATTACCTGCCTGAGAAAACCTGTTTGGGCAGGTGACCCACTGTCTTCTCTGGCACCAGCCTCCTGTGGTTGTTGGAAGGAATGGAAGCAGATAATGTATGACATGCATGACATGATAATGCATTTTGTAAATTGTAAAGCCTGTTGGAAGGTGCCACAGGGCTTCAGCTCACTCTGACATCACCATTTGGCTAAATCCCCTGACCACTAGGGAATCCTCTAGATTCACTACTAAAGAGTGAGAAACTGGCTATTTTGATACAGGAGCAGTATACTGAGGCCTCTCTCGGGCATTTCATAAGCTCCTCAGTTGCCCCCTCCCAGGGCTGAGATGGGAAGGAAGGTTTGCTATAAGGTTTCATCATCTTCACTGTTTTCCTGAGGGAGGATGCTTTCATACTGCAGACCCTCCAGAATGTTCATTTCCATCTCTGAAATCTGAGGAATGTTGTAAACTGAGGAAAGGGATGAAATATAGCTCTTCAATATTTCAGTTGATATGCTCACCAGAATAACTCTTCTGGGAGATTAGCAGGTGATTCTTAAAATCTGTTTCTTTTGTTGGCAGAGCCAAACAAATAAAATATATATATATATATATGTGACTTTGCAATATCTAATATTCAATTTTTAATATCAAACCACCTAATTGGAATCCAGGGACTGCAGAAAGCCTGGGTGGACTTAGGACTCCTGGAAGGATGGGCTCACTGGAGCTGGCCGGAGGAACACCGGAACTGATGGAGAGCCACTGAGAACTGAGCGAATGACCGAAGTCCCACAGAAGATGTGTTGGGCTGCAATTCAAAATCCTCGGAAATATAGTAACAATTTAGGAATACCTGGGGTTTGCCGGGGTGGGGGAGAATCCAGAGAAAGTAAAAGTCTTAGGTTTACAAATTATTTTTTCAAGAATAATGCCAGTGTGTCTCAAGTAATCCATCCCTTCTGACCTCCTTGTGACCAAGGATGCATATTTGCATAACTTCTCATCAAGGCCTCAACCAATACACTAACTGGCCTTATCTGCATAAATACAAGACTAATAAATACGCCAAAAGAAATATGGGCCATCGACCATAAACAGGCAACTTCCAGTTTCACCAAACAGTTAAAAATAATTAAGGGAAGCGGCTGTGGCTCAATCAGTGGGGCTCCCGTTTGCCATATGGGAGGCCCCGGGTTCGGTTCCTGGGGCCTCCTGGTGAAGGCAAGCCCGCCCGCACGGCGTGGTTAGCTGACCCAGCGAGCACAAGCAGCAAGGGGGGGATAAATGAATAAATAAATAAAATCTTAAAAAAAAAATAATAATAATAATTAAGAGCCACAGCAATGAAACTTCTTGCCAGGAAAGAGGTGGTGAGATAAACGCTCTTATTCACTGCTGTGAGAGGCAAATTGGTACAAAGCCTGGGAAAAGAATTTGATAATAAGATCACAAGAAGTTTAAAAGTTTATAACATTTGATTCAGTAGCTTTAGTTCTAGAAATCGATTTGAAGGAAATAATCAGCAATGTGAGCAAAGATGTCTATTAAGGATGTTTATCAAAGTAGTATTTATATTGGCAAAAATTTAAAAAAAAGGAAGGAAGGAAGGAAATCACCTAAATAGCCAACAATAGGGAAATGCTTAAAGTTATGGCATGCACGTTTGATGTAATACTCACAGCTAATAAAAAAATCATGTTTTTGAAGAATTTTTAATGACAGGAAATGTTTGTTAAACTCTGAGCAAGATATTAAATTATATGCATCAGAATTATATTTTTGTAAAATTTTGTATATACATATACATTTATCCAGAAAAAAAAATTAGATATAAAATATCTGAAAGGAAATGCAACCAGTTAAAAAGTGATTTCTGTTTGGTAGGATTATAAGTGACTTTTATTTTTTTCTTCACCACTTATTGAACGTGCCAAGTTTTAATAATGATTATGCTACTTCTTAACAATAACATGTATTTAGAAAAGAGGTCTAAGTTTCACATTCATTCCACAGTCAATGGTAAAAAGACGGAGGCCAGGCCTTCAAGGAGCTTCCAGTCCACAGGAGAAACAGGCGAGCAGACAGGAAGTTGTGTAGCAGCATTCAGCATTTCTCCTCGCCTTGGAAATGCGTGTAGGCCTGGGAGGAAAGAGCAGCCAGCGTCTTGGTTGCTGATGGTGTGGACTCTAGGTTGAATAGACTGTGTATTGTGAAAATGTATTGTGCAAAAAGAGAATAGGGCTTTTTGTGAAGGGGGATAAGGAGGGTCTGGAAGCCAGGAGGCTGGGGGAGGAGGAGCAAGGCCCAGGCAGATCCTGGAGCAGACCCTCCAGAGATGTCCTGGAAGCCAGCTGGCCGAGTAGGTGGACTGCGGACAGGGCTGCCCCAAACGTCCCTCCGCGCCGTCCTCCCGTCACGGCGTCCAGGGCCCGGGTGAGTACTTGGCACTGTGCTCCTACCAGGGGCTGGGAAAATTGTATTGTCCTTAAGCATAGAAGAATGAATGAACCCCTCACATCAGGGATCATGCTCATGAATTCCCTTTAAAGCATTAATTAAACAGTCTGGAAAAGAGAGACTCCATTGTGAAGCTGGGATGATGAACAGGCAGGAGGGGAATTTATAGTCTTTTCCACCAAGGCAGCAAGGGGTGGGGGGAAGGGAAGCGAGGGCATCTGCTTTAACACCAGGAGGGACCTGGATTCAAGTTCCAGTGTAGCACTGGAGTCTGAGGAGCTGTAGGAGCTGCTGGCTGTGACGACTTGCCAGCTGTGAGACCCTGGGTGGGACTCGGGCTTTGAAGGTTTCATTTCCCATAAAACGGGCTTGGGGCAACCTTGCTGAGAAGACCAGAGGAGATACTGGTGTGTAGAGGCTGAAGCACTCTGCAGATGGAATGAGCTGTTAGACTAGTATTATTACCTACACAACCCCTCAGATGCCACCTGCTGGCGGGGGGGGGCATGCCATAGGGTAGGCTTTGCTGCGTTGAGTCCTCTTTCTGGCCCCCTCCCTTTGCCATCCTTTGTCCCTCATTCAATCAACAGACATTTATTGAGCACCCGAGATGTGCCAGCCACCCTTAAGGGTCTCCCAGGCAACCAAGGGTGACGGGTATAAGACAAGCGATACCTATACAAGAGCAGAGGGAGACCTTCCCAGAGGAGGTGATGTTTAAACTGAGTCTTGAAAGAAAAGTGGGAATTGGCTCAGCAAAGGAAGGGCATTTGGGGGTGCAGGGGTTTTCTGTGAGACAAGTTACTTAACCTTGAGCCTCCCTCACCACTGAGTAAGACAACATACACCAAGTGCCTAGTACAGTGCCTGGCCCACCGTAGCTACAGACAAAAGCTAGTTCTTTGTCCCTTCTGTATCAAAATCAGTTCCTCTTTGAAGCTTATTTCCGGTTTGCATTTTGCTCTTTTTTCCCCAATTCCTGTAGACATCTCCACTGCCGGCTTGGGCACCTAAGTGACTTTGCCCATTTTCAAGGATCCACAGAATAATTTAAATAATGGATTGTGTTTTCCACCACAAGGAAAAAAATCACAAAAATTTTGAAAATGCTGATGTCACATGGGCCATGTTTTCTGTTCCCAATATATTAAAACTAGAAATTAATATTAGAAATCAAATATTTTAAAATTTTCAAAATAGCTTCTGTCTTGAAATCAAGACAGAAGTGTCAATTTAGAAAATAACACAAAACCAATGGTATACATGCAAAGCTTTACTGAAAATTGTATTTAGATTTTTAAAATGACTTTTACTATTAAACCTAGAAAAAGTTAAATAAACAAAAATCATTTGCTGAATATTTTAGAAATATTAAAAAATGAAGCCCCAATTAAAGATGAGAGAGGAAGAAATGGAGGGAAAAAGCAGGAAAGATTAAATTAGAAAATAGAAAAACAGCTGAGCTGTTTCTTTTGGGAAAAAGAAGGTCTATATAATACAATGGACAAACCTGAAAGAAAAAAAAAACAAAACACAATTGAAGGTTAAATGGGGACTGTCAACAGAAATAGAGAGGCTTTAAAAACTAGAAAAGGATATTATGTGAAATTGTTGACAAATTTGAAAACTTCAGTGAAATAGATTTGGAAATAATAATAGAGCAGTTTCTATGTTTGACACAATTCAAAGTAAAAAATCTGAACCACATCCTTCTGTTTTCTGCTCAAATGCCCCCTGGACAGAGAAACCCCCTCTTGCCCAGCTTTCTTTTTTTTTTTAATATATATTTCTCAATTAAATGTAATGGATACATATAAATTTTTTTTCACTCAAACAATATATTACACAATATATTTAGTTCATAGTAACGCATTCATACAGTATTTGTCCTTTTGTGTCTTGCCCAGCTTTCTAAAGCACCTATTGTCTACCCTGTTTCTTTTTCTTTTTTCTTTTTATTGTGGTAACATTTCCAACACATTTCCCATTTTAACCAATTTTAGTAAACAATTCAGTGGCATTAATTATATTCACAATGTGCTACCACCACCACCATGCCCCACCAAAGCTTTTCCATCACCCCAAACTGAAACTCTGTACCCAGTATGCGTTTCCTCCCTCCTGTTTCATTTTTCTCCACAGCATTCTCACCATCTGATATGACCCACATCTAATTGTTTACTTGTTTCCCTTCTTCTCTCCCCACTAGAATATGAGCTTTCTGAGTCTAGAGAGTTTTGACTTGTTTTTTAAAATGAAACTTATTTTGAGATAATGGCAAGAGAAATTTGTTTTGTTCACTGCTGTATCCCTCCTGTACAGAACTGAGCCTGGCATATAGTTGGGTCTTAAAATAAGTACAAGTTTAATGAATATGTGAACTGAAGAAAAATTTAAGAAAGTTATAAAGAACATTGTCCCCCAAAAGCTCTGAGTCCAGAGGGTTTTACTTGGGTGGATGGGTGGGGGGAGCTTGTAAAGTTTTGAGGCATGGATAATCCTATGTTATATAAATTAATACAGAATGTAGCATTTTGTATATGAAGAAAACTACAACATTTTTCTGAAGGATATAACAGAAGAATTGAATATGGAAAGTCATAATCTATGCCTGGATGCAGAGGCTAAATAATGTAAAGCTGGAAAGATCAGATTAATTTACAGGCTTTGTAGAAATCCAGATGTGATTTCTTTTCACACGTTTACAAAAAGACTATAACATTTATTTTACAGAACAAACAGGTAGAATTCAAAGAAAAGTTTGTAAAATTAAGAGTAACAATAGAAGGAGTAGACCTTCTAGATAAAAAGCATATTAAAAAGTTATAATGGGAAGTGGATGTAACTCAAGCGATTGAGCACCCGCCTACCCTATGGGAGGTCCCAGTTTCGGTTCCCAGTACCTCCTAAAGATGAGCAAGACAGCAAGCTGACACGATGGGCAGGCATGGCAAGCTGACACAAGATGATGCAACAGAGACACAAAAACATAATGAGAGACACAACAAAGCAGGGAATGGAGGTGGCTCAAGCCATTAGGCACCTCCCTCCCACATCAGAGGTTCTGCATTCAGTTCCTGGTGCCTCCTAAAAAGAAGACCAGCACACAACAAACAGACACAGCAAATGCAAACAACGAGGGGGTGGGGAGAAATAAGTAAATACAATAAATCTTTCTAAAAAAGTTATAATATTTTAAATAATATGGCATTAGGGCAAAAATGCATAGTTGTATTAATAGATTAAAAGAGGTAGCTTAAGGGAGATGTGGCTCAAGCAGTTGAGCGCCCACCTCCCACATGGGAGGTCCCAGGTTCTGTACCCAGTGCCTCCTAAAGAAAAAAAAAAAAACAACAACAGACAACAAGCAGACATTGAGGAAAAAAAAAAAAAAGAGGTAGCTCAAAATTAGTCATATACATTTAATCACCAATTTAATATGTAATAAAGGCATCTTAACAGGGAATGGGAAGGAGTATTTAAAAAATTACTTGGGCTAAGTGGCTGGCAAATTAGGAAAAAATGTTTTATTCTTACCTTACCTAATAAAACAAATAAATCCTATCGGGATTTATAATCATTTTTAAAAATCAAACCATGAAAAGGCTGTACGAAAAAGACAATAAACACTTTTCAAACATCTGGAGGAGGGAATGGCTTTCTTAGCTTGTTACCAACGGAAGAAATCGTGAAGGGAAAAGAGAACATTTTCATGACATAAATATGTCAAACTTTACCACGTTAAGAAAACAAAATTTACCTCTAAGATAGATTAAGTGAAGAAAGCAAGTTGCAGTTAGGATACTATTCATGTAAAGAAGAGAAATGTACACAAAGCAAAACTGTATATTTTGGGGTGAATATATTATGCATGTGAGTGCCTGGTAAGTCAGGAGGGATACCCACAAACTGCCAGCAACAATTGGGATGGGGTGGATTGGAGAAGAGGGCAGGCAAAGGGGACATTTGCTTTATTTGCAGTGTATGCATTTTTATTTTTCACAACAAGCATGTACTCATGTATCATGTAATTTTAAAAGAAAAAGTGACTACAAAGTGAAAAAGGCAGACCCTTTAAATATTTCAAAAGCCATTTCTTTATTACATAAAGAGTTTGTATAAATGATTTTTAAAAATTGTGTATCCTGATAGATGCACGGTCAGAGGGTACCACAAGTGAGATCATTCAAGAGAAAATACGAGAAAACAAACCTACAAGGAAAGCTGTGCATTTAAATAGATCCAAAGTGAAGCCCACCTGGAGCATTAGGGAAAGGATGCCATTGCTTTGTTGTCTTCTCTCCTTCCACCTTCCCTTCTGGGCTCCAGGACAAGTTGCAAAACTGGCAACTTGGGGGCACCCAGAGCAGAGGGGAGGGGAGGAGGGGCTGTGGCAGAAGGGACCCCTGAGGGCCCTTGCCCAAATCCTCCTAAGTGGAGATTTTGTCAAGGTCGACTGCCCATCCTCTCCTCTTGGGGGATGATGGTCCTATCTTGTGCCCCAGCCCCTTTCTGGAACAGGCGGGCAGTGTGGGAGCGCTGGCAGGGACGCAGGCTCAGGGCAGCCTGGACTGGCCTGCAGACAAAACCAGGAGTATATTGTCTAATGTCCCCACACCAAGGTCCCTTCCTGGGACCCGTGGACCAGAGCACAAGGAAAGGTTGATGTTCGGGCTTCCTTGAGCCCAAAGGAAACCATGAGCAGAGGTAGGCAGGGCTGATGAAGACGAAGGGATTTTAAAAAGTTTGTAGTACAGTGGACACCCGCGGGGGCAGGGACCTCCTCCTTTGCTGTCCAGTCCCTGGGATTTGTTTGCACAAGGCCTGGCTGTGTCTGCAGATGGCTGAGCTCTCAGTTTCTAGATTCAGACAGCCTTGGGTTTAAATCCCAGCTCCACCACGAAAGTAATTCAACCTTTCCCAACTCGGTTGTCATGTTTCTAAGCTGAGGGCACTGACAGTGCTCCCCTCCGAGGGCTGTGGGTGGGGCTAAATGGAGAGGGCAGTGCACAGCTCGGGGTCAGGCAGCAGTACGGAGCTCGCTAGCAAATGGCAGCTGATAACCTCATTCTCCGGTGCCTGACCACCCACCAGCACCCACCAGTCCATGGGATCTGGATCTGTGCGACTCGCTGCTACTGGTCACCTCCACCTGCGTGTCCCCAGGCCCGTCAGAAACCGAGCTCCTCATCCCATTCCCAGAGGCCAGGCAAAACTCGTCCCCACCCAGGACTCCAGTCAGTAGCACCCCTGTACACGCAGGGACAACTAGAAACGAGGCTTTCCCTCTTCTTCCTCCCCATACCATCCATCCCCAAGGCTTGTTGATTCCACCACGGATATCTTTCTCAGGAACTCATCACCCTCTCCAGCCCCACAGTCCAGTCCCCATGATCCCCGCCCCAAGTCTTCTCTCTGCCTCTACACTGGACCCCTTGGACCCATTCTTTTAAAAATATCCTCGTAATGGTTTAAAGCCTTTTGATGGCTTCTCATTGCCCTTCGGGGAAATAAACAGCAAAATTTATTGAGGGGAGCAGATGTAGCTCAGTGGTTGAGCACCTGCTTCGCATGTACCAGGTCCTGGGTTCAATCCCCAGTACCTCCAAAAAAAAAAAAAGTTATTGAGCAACTGCCTTGTGCCAGGTACCAGGTTAAGTGCTTTATCCACCTCATATCATTCATCCCTCACAACCTTATTATGTCGATATTATCACTCCTGGAGTGTTGGGTCACCTTCGACAAGTTAATTTAGCAGCTCAGTTTCACCATCTGCTAAGGTGGGATAATAGCTTATCTATCTCATGGAATTGTGAGGATTAAATGATTTATATCATGAAAAATTCTTGGCATGTAGTTAAGTGCTTATTAAATTTAGCTAGGAGCTGGAGAAGATAAGTTTTGTTTGTTTGCTTGTTTATTTTTGATAGGGAAAGGGAAAAAGGAAAGAGGTCAAGAAACACTCAAGTTCCTGCAGTGGGCTAATGGCTGAGGCAGGATTCACACCAAACCTGTTGACTCCAATCTCTGAGCTAAGTCTTCAAGGAGACTCCCGGGTCCTGCCGGTCCCTTCCCAGCCTCTTCCAAAGCCACCCTCGCCTGCACTAGCCTCACAGCCCCTAAAATAAACCTCCATCCTCCCACTTCTGATGGTCACAAGGCTGTCTGTCTGAGCAGACTCTGTCCTGTCCTGTCTCCACCAGGAAACCCTCCCCGAACCCCTAGACCAGGTTAAGTCCCCAGTAAGTCCCTCCCATAGTCCTCCATGGCTGCAATTTGTGCTCTAGCAACTATTTAATTGTTTTTTTTTTAAGATTTTATTTATTTATTCATTTATCCCCCCCCCTTGCTGCTTGTGCTCGCTGGGTCAGCTAACCACGCCGTGCGGGCGGGCTTGCCTTCACCAGGAGGCCCCGGGAACCGAACCCGGGGCCTCCCACATGGTAAACGGGAGCCCTACTGATTGAGCCACAGCCGCTTCCTATTTAATTGTTTGTAACACTGTGTCCTGTCTCTCCACCGCCTGTGACTCGGTGATGGCAGGGACCACATGTTCCCTGCAGGAACCTGGGAGGGCACTTGGGCATGGTCAGTACTCAGTATTTGTAGAATGAATGAACGAATGAATGAATGAATCTGGAGGCTTCATCACTCCCATCAAATAGAGGCTGCAAAGCTGTTTTCTAAAAGGGAAGGAGTTGATGGGGGGGGGCTTTGAAGGGAGACCCTCCTCTCCCCAAGGTGGGAGAGGGACCCTGTGGTGCAAGGGGCTCCGGGGATGGAAGGCAGATGTCAAAGTGCAGGAGGTGTTTTGCTGCAGCTCCCAGGCTGGGGGGTGGAGTGGGGAAAGTTGAATGGAGAGTGCCTCGCTCATCGTAAGCGCTCAGCAAATATTGGTAATAAAATGATAGCATGAATGGTACTCCTTGGAAAGGCCTGTTCCTAGCTGGAAAAGGAAAGGAAGGAAGAAGAAATGAGAGTGCACCATGTGTGGTCAGTGTGGCGGGAACTCGGAGCACTGTGGAGGAAGTCGAGGCGGTGGCTGGAAGGCAAGGGTCCTGGGCGCCCTGTGAAGGGGCTGGCTTGATCTTGTAGACCAGCCCTTCCTAAAGTGTGCCAGTTAAATGGCGCCACACAAAAAGGGCTCCTGTGTCAAATGGCGTTAGGAAGTGATGGAGTAAACAAAGGGAAGCAGGTTCTTTATTGCAAGACATCTTGGAGCCCTTAAATTGTCATGTTGTATTGGGCTTCTCCAAGAACAGGGGATTTCCTGGGTGAAGGAGGATTTCTTAACCGTATTTGCCCTAAGAATGAGAGTTCTAAGGAATATCCTTGGAGAAATACACTGGGGAGGCCTGGAAGGTTTTTTGGGGGGTGTGCAAAGTGCTGTGATCCGATTTGTGTTTTGGACAAAGAAATGCTGTGGCCCCATTGTGGGCGGACGCCCAAGAGGGAGGCATAGATACAACCTGCTTGCTTCGGGGGAAGAGGAGCTACGCACGGAGGGGGTGGCCTCAGCTTAGCTTAGTTGCTGCCCCGAAACTTCTCGGTGGTCCAAGAGACAAAATGCTGAGGGTTAGAGAAACGTGGGTTTGAATGCTTCCCACGGCAGTGAAAACAAGGCAGGGAGCTTGCAGCTCGCGCCTTGGCCTGCCAGCGGCAGCCTGGGGTCATGGTCACCAGGCCCAGCCTCTCACCGCCACTTAGTGCAGCTTTCCTTGCTCCCAGCCCCTTTCTTGCCATACCCCTCACCACCACTCACCCAGCTGCTGTGGGACAAACTCTTCTGCTTTCCTCTTCCTCTCTTGGATTTCACTCGTGAGCCAAAAAATGACCCAAATCGTAGTGGGGCTGCAAAGACTCGAATCTTCTTTGTACACTTGTAAAAGGAAAACATAAGAGGTGTGTTCTCCTTGCTACACCTCTCTCAAGAAAAAGGAGAACCATAACATGTGAAGGGAAATTAAACAGAATAAAGAGCCATGCTGTCAACTTCCTGAGTCCTTGGAAATGCTCAGAAGCCCCCTTCAGTGCCTCACTGGAGTCTCCATCTGCCAGCTCGGGCTCATTAATTAAACTTGCTTTTTCTCAAGCACCAGCATTTATAATAAATAAAGACAAGGCTTCAGATCCAAAATTTTCTTTTCTTTTTTTTTTTTCTGTCTTATTTATCATCCTTGGTTGCAAATGTTGCCTTCTATTTTTCATTGCAAATACCCAGCATCTCCACTCTATCATGGGTTAAATAAAAAAATTTTTTAGGCTAGCCTGGGAATTTTACAATTAAAAACTCCTCCTCTCCCTACATGGGTGAAAATGTGCTCTGAGTGCTAAACTGACCTGTGAATGGCCTTCTGGAGCAGAGCCTGTCTGTAAGCTGTTCGGTATATCTGTGTAAAACCACATTAAATGTGTTCCTCTGTGTGAACCTGCTTACCCCAAGTAGACGCTGGGGTTTGATTCTGTTTTTTGTTTGCTGCCCAACATCTACCCATCCTGCTTCTTATCCTAGCATCCCAATATTGCTTGAGGGTACTACCCCTCCCTCACTCAAGTCCATGCAGTTGGGGAGCAGGTCGACCCCATTCTCAAGAGCGGCATGTGCCCAGCCCAGCAATCAAAGTATCACACGTCTCTGTGTCGGGTCAGTGGAGCTCATTGCTGAGTTTTGTTGTTTGGTTTATTGGACTTACCTTTTCCCTCTTTCTGAGACGGTCTAAGTTTGACACTGTAGCTGCCACCTTGCAATGACAGTGAGTGAAGCCATCATGGAGGAGTGTGGAGCTGAGAAGCTGGGACTTGGAGTCACCCTTTGATCTCCTGATCAAGCTGCCCCTGAAGCTTGACCTACCACTGGGCTTTTCAGCTGTATGAGCCAATAAATTCACTTTTTGTTTAAACCGGTTTGGATTGGTTTTCTGCCACTTGCAACCAAAAGAGCCCTTACTGGTTCTCTCCCTTTCCATCTAACATACACCTACTCTGCATTCACAAGCCCATGGCAGGCTCACGGCTTCCCTGCTGTTGATCTAAATACCCCACTCTTCTCTTCCTCTTTGGAGGATGGGCACCGCACGCATGTCCTGCTGATAGAAAAGGAACTGTTTTTAAACAGTCTGAGCTCCAGTCTCCTCTGTACCTCCAAATAGGCGAGTCACATATGTTCCCAGGGTTCCAGCAGGCACTCTAGCCGTCATCTGGCACCCATCTTGAAACCCAGAGCAGTTCTCCTGCAGGAAGAGACAGCCAGCCTCAGGCAGAACCAAGGCGACCGGAATCCAGGGTGTTCCCGGTCTTCTGATGTGTTGGCCATACTGACCAGAGCCGCCCCGATGGCCCGCTGCTGGAGCCAGAGAGAATTCATGCCCTGTTTGAAAGGACAGCAAACCTAGCAGGCAAGGGGGCAGTGAGGTGGTTAAAGGCAAGGGCTCAGGTGTCAGCCAGACCTGGGTCCAAATCCTTACCTCACCCCTCCAGGCTGCATGCGGGTGGCAGGTTACCAAGCCTCCTGAGCCTCAGTTGTCCCATCTGTAACATGGGAAGAGCAGAATCTACCTTTCAGAGCACTGTGGGACTGAGTGACTTCATGTGGGTGAAGCACACTGACCAGAGTAAGCACCTAACACACGGGAGAATTAATAATAGCAGCAGCAGCATCATTAGCTCTCTCCTAGCTGCGAGCATGCTAAAGCAGGAGGCAATACTGTTAATGGGAAGGATTCTAAGGCTGCAGAGGGCAAAAACTGAATAGGATCCATGGGGTAAAGAGCATAAGCTTTAGATTTGGATAAACATAGGCTCAGTCTGGCTCTGTCACTTAGGAGCTGTGTGACCTTGAACAAGCTGCGAGTGACCTTTCTGAGCCCCCATTGTAAAACTCCTAAAGGAAACCTATCTCAGAGACTTTTTTGGAGGATGCACCCTGCTTGGCACGTCGTGAAAGCTCAGTAAATGGTAGGGACATCTTGGGCGTGTCCAGGGGCTGATCATGCCAGTGACAGTTCATAATTACGCTCAGCAATGAGACTGCTGTTAGCTTTATCTAAGTGGAGTTGATTTATTCCTTAGACAAGGGATATAATTTATGGTGGGAGGAAGAGGAAGAAAAAGGAAGAGGAAGAACAAAGGGGAAGAATAATGAGAAAACAGCATGTGCTGCGGAGGAAGAGCTAGGCAGAGTGACGGCGTCTTGAGAACTGTATATGCAGACTGTTGCAGCTCTCTGGGAACCGCGGGATGTGAGAGCAAGAGTTCTGGTCCGGGCGCCACGCAAGTAGGTTCTAGTCAGGGACTCTGAGCCACTCAGCAACTCACATCCCTTGAATTCTGGCTGAGACACTTTCCTTAATTTTGTGATCTTGAGTGGGTCACAGCTTTGCTGAGCCTTGCATCCAATCTGTAAAATGGGGCTATTAAAATTTGTCTCTTTAACCAGATGGATGTGGGGATGAAATGAGATGTGAAAACACTTTTAAAAAATTGTCTAGAATCCTCTTGCAACCTCATATGGTCATTTTCCAGTGCACATTAAATATTTTATTTTATTTATTTTTTTTTTTTAAGATTTTTATTTATTTATTCATTTATCCCCCCCCTGCCGCTCGCGCTCGCTGGGTCAGCCAACCACGCCGTGCGGGCGGGCCCGCCCCCACCAGGAGGCCCCGGGAACCGAACCCGGGGCCTCCCACACGGCAAACGGGAGCCCTACTGATTGAGCCACAGCCGCTTCCCACATTAAATATTTTAAATACACTTTTTCCATCTGTTTCATGCCCTGGAGGATGGATGGGGTAGGGAGGGAAACAGCACAAGAATTTGGTGTGGGCTGGGCCTCCTGATGGAGGGGAGGGTTGGTGTGCGGCTGCTAAACGGGGCTGGGACTGCGATGACAGGCAGGCTAGTCCACTTTGGTGTCAGACCTGAACATGAATTCTGGCCTCCAGCAGTGGGACCCTGGGGATGAGAGTGTTATTGTGACGATTAAAAGAGAAACATGTTGAGGCCCTTAGTGTGGTCCCTGGCACCTTTGGAGTATTTTATTATCAAAAGAGAAGAGAGGGAGTGGATGTGGCTCAAGCAGTTGAGTGCCTGCCTCCCACATGGGAGGTCCTGGTTTTGGTTCCCGGTGCCTCCTAAAGAAGACAAACAAACAACAAGCAGACAATGAGCAGTCATCGAGCAAAAAACCAAAAACAAGCAGGGAGCGGATGTGGCTCAAGCCGTTGAGCGCCTGCCTTCCACATGGGAGGTCCTGGGTATGGTTCCTGCTGCCTCCTAAAGAAAAAACAGACAACAAGTGCAAACAATGAGCAAAATCAACAAGCAAACAGACGAGGGAGCCACCTGGGGGGGGGAGATAAAAATTAAAAAAAAAAAAAGAAAAAGTAAAAAAAAATTTTTTTTCTAAAAAAAAAAAAAGAGAGAGAAAGAAGAGAAATTAATCAAACATCCAGAATCCCCAAGTTCAGCCTGGGGATTCAAAAATGAACACCTGACCCTCTAAGGGATTGTCTGATTTTCAAATGAATTTGTCTTCCTTCATTTAATAATATTTGACTGGCGTGTAAGGTCGGAGTGTGGATTTTCACTGTTGGGAGAGACATCAGGCTGGCCTTGCAGCTGGCGCAGGGACCCAAAAGGTCAAAGGCCCAAGGGCAGGGCTCCCAGGGGGTGCTGCTAAAAGAAGTTTGGAAACCCTGCTACTCACTATGTTTCTTTACAGAGATCGAGGCCCTTTGAATAATCCTGCAACAGCAGACACTCCGGATTTGTTCAAAGTGAGCCGTCCATACGAAGTCCTTTCTTTATCGGAGCAGGAATCCACTGCCCTGTCATGGCCACCTGTGTCCAGCTTCTAGATCGGAATTCTGGATTCTCCAGCAGAGCCAGCGAGGGGCTCCAGGGCTCTGCCTGATCCACCCTGCTGAGTAGGGTTGCTGAAAACTCATGCTGAGCCTCAGAAGGAGGACGAAGCCCGGAATCCTTGAGAAATCAATCTTTTAGGGGATATCAGGGGCCAGAGGCCTCTGTGGAACTTCAGGTTGTTATATAAGAGGCTGTAATTAATATCATGGAGGCTCTAAAAGACATCCCATCATCCTAATAAAAATTGAAAGCCAGCTGGGCCCAGTGCCCAGGGCCTGCAGACGCTGCCCAGGCCAGGAGCTTCCAACAGGGGGCGCTCACAGTGGAGGGAGGTGCCCCGGGTGCCAGCCCCCCTGACTGGAGAACGCAGCCCTGCAGGGCGGGTTCCGCTCCGGAGACCTGCTGCCCTGGGTGAGAGTGATCCAGAGGGCAGGCCTGAGAGTGTTGGGGGGCAGGTGGAGACTGGGGCAGCTGCCTCAGGGGCTGATTTCTTCTTTTTAAATTTTATTGGGCTGAAATATATATAACATATTTGCCATTTTAACCATAGTTAAATGTACAACTCAATGGCATTAATTACATTGACTTCGTTGTGCTACCATCACCATCAGCCACTTCCAAAAAATTTTCAGTGCCCCAAATAGAAACTCTGTACTCATTAAGCAAGAGCTCCCCATTCCTCTCTTCCCTGCTGCCTCTGGTAACCCGTAATATACTTACTGCCTCTACAAATTTGCTTATTCCAGATATTTCATATGAGTGGAATCATTCAATAGTTATCCTGTCATGTCTGTTTTATTTCATTCAGCGTGATGTCTTCAAGGTTCATCCATGTAGTCGCATGTATCAGAACTTCGTTCCTTTTTACAGCTGAATAATATTGCATGGCATGAATACACCACATTCTGTTTCTCTATTCATCCGTCGATGGGTATTTGGGTTGCTTCCACCTTTTGGCTATAGTGAATAATGCTGTTATGAACATCAGTGTGCAAACATCAGTTCCAGTTCCTGTTTTCTCATTTCTTTGCTGTATATACCTAAAAGTGGAATTGTTGAGTTATATGGCAATTCTAGGTTTTACTTTTTAAGGAACTGCCAAACTGTTTTCCACAGTGGCCACACCACTTACATTCCCTCCAGCAACAGCACAAGTGTTCCAATTTCTCCACATCCTCGCCAACATTTGCTATTTTCCATTTTTTTTGAAAAGCCATCCCAGTGGGTGTGAAATGATATCTCATAGTGGTTTTGACTTGAATTTAGAGGTTGGTGTCTTTGTGCCCCGCCCCCCATTTGCACATCTATTTGTCACCCATTTTGCACTGGTTGAGCTTCCACCCTAGAGCAGGGCACAGCGGTTCAGCCAGGATTCTCCCGTACACGGCTGCCAGGTTCACCTGCTGAAAATGCCACTCAAGTCATACCCCAAGGACCTGTAGGCCCTCCCCGTGTTCATGGCACCACGTGGGCACAGCTGCCCGGTGTCAAGGCCTGATGATCCACCCGTTCCCTTCCAATCTGCATTATCAATACATGCACTGTTTGCTTCCCTTAGTCTGGGCCCCTCACTGGCTCCCCCAAATTGCCGTCCATGTTCTCTTCTGTAAAATGTGCTGTAGTGTCCACCCCGTAGCAGGGCTGTTGTGAGGATTAAATGAGAGAACACATGTGAGCCTCATACCTGGCCCATGCAGACCCTTAAAATGAGGGTTTCTGATGAAGGTAATGATGATGATGTCGATCAAATTCCTTCCTTTTAACGTCCCCCCGCTTTCCCCAACCAAAACATTCCCAGTCTTCGCAGCCCAGTTCAGAGCTACTCCTCCTTCCAGAAGTCTGTCAGGATCACTTTGGGTCAGTGTTTCCCAACCTGGGGCGCTCACTTCAGAATCACCTGAGGAGGTGTTTTTATTTCTTTCCTTTACAAAATTATACAATGTATTAAAAGGCAATACTTTTGCATGGGTCAGAATTGTTAAAAAGTACAAAAGGACTGACAGAGAATAGTCTTCCCTCCATTTTTGTCTCCAGTCTCCCCCTCCCCGGAGACACCCAGTGTTACCAAGTTCTTGGCTCTTTGGGGGAGCTTTAAACAAAACACATATATCAGGGGCCTTTTCCAGAGTTTTTGGTATAGTGGATCTCGAAGAGACCCAGAAAAACTGTGTTTTAAATAAATCCCCTCTCTAGGTGATTCTGATGTTCTAGATTTGGGGGTTACTGCTTTGATCATCTCTCAAGGAAATGAATATGGCTCAGACATTTTATTGAAAAGGACTAAGGCATTGAGTGGGATAGGGTATTCAGGGTAGATAATCGAGCAACAAAAGTTTTCAAAGAATAACAGGCCATGGGGAGGGGCATTCCGTGGTCAGGAGGCAGTGTGGAGCCCTGACATTCAGAATCCGAAGACTCTGTTTCCTCAAAACACTTCCAAGCGCCTGTCGAGTGTGTTTTAAACGTCTCCATCCATATGCATTGTTCACTCACTCACTCATGAGACATATACTGAGCTTGGAGAAAAGGTTGTGTTTTATGGGTGAAGAATCTAGGAAAGGGATCTCAGGCAAAATTAGTGCGTGCCTGAAAGCATAGTGGTAAAACACAGTGAAGCTTCATTTTTTTTTTTTTTTTTTTTTTGCTGTTGTTATTGGCAGGGGGAGGTGGTGACTGTAAGTCACTCGGGCATGAAGGGTCTTGTGGGGTAGGCTAAGGAGTTAGGCCTTTGTTCTGGAGGTAATGGGGAGCCATAGAAGGTAAGTGGGAGAGTGACTCCCTTAAGTTTAATTTCAGAAAGATTATTCAAGCAGCGATCCAGAAGGTGAGTTGGAGGAATGAAACGTGTGATAAGGGAGACCAGGCAGAAGGCTGTGGCAGGAATCTGGGCAAGAAATCCTGGCAGCCTGAATTTAAACAGTGAATGTGGAAAGAGTAGATGGATTCAAGGACTATTAAAGAGAAAGGATTGATGGGACTTGGTAACCAAGTAATGAGAAGGTGAAAGAGAGAGGCATCTTAATGACGTTCTGACTCTTTGAGCCTGTAAACTAATGAAATAATCCTAATTTATAAAAAAAAGGCTTTATGCAAAAAAGATATTATTCCAATGTTATTTCTGACAGAAAAGACTGAAGCATCCTGAACTCTTTTTGAGATGTGTTTCCCTGCTGGGTAGAGTGTGGAGACCCGTGGCACTGGTTTAGCGTAGGCGACTGACACCTGGGGAGGACACGCTTGCTGACTCCTAACGGGGGGGAGAGGAAGCTGTGCAGGGCCCTTTCAGATCCCCAGAACCAGAGGCACCCTTACTTTTGCAGATGCCACCCCAGCTTCCATGAAGCACATCAAAATGCATCCACACCCACAATTTAATATAATTTCCAACTAGGTGAGAGTTGCATTGCAGTAACCTAGTTGTGAAATGATACATTTGGCAGGTGTCTGTTAATTTTGATTGTGCTTTAAATTTTTCGGAGCCAAGCTTATTTTGTTTGCTTGTTGTTGTTTTGCAGGTTGCAAACACTTCGCTCGGCCTCAGCCTTGTGCCTCGGTGCCTGTTGAGCGACGTGCCAAGGAATGCACCAAGGCCAGTGCGTGGCAATTTCAGGGAGGCGGTGCTGGCTCAACAGAAGGCGCTTTCCAGCATGGGAGAGCTGCCCCCACCACAAGAGGTTCCTGTTCCTGGAAATAATTTCATTTCAGGCCAACTAACATCTACTTAGCACCTTGTAAGTGACAGGCCTTGTCCCCCATCACAAATAATGCAGAAGGCGTGGCCTGTCCTGGACGGGAAGCAGCCCTGGCCTTCAGTCTAAGGATTCCGTGGCCCAGCAGCGTGGGTATCAGCCGCCAGCCGGTTAGCAATGCAGACTCACAAGCCCCTGCCTGGCCCAGGGACTCAGAATCTGCGCTCTCACAAGACCCCTACGAGCCATGTGCGCGGCAGGCTCGAGAAGCACTTGTCCCCAGAAGACCCCGTTGCTCTTACCAGCAGAGCCCGCCTGGGCTGCCCGTAGCGATACGTTTAAGGGCTAATTTGTAGTTTGGGTGGAACGTTCTAAAATTAACTGATGACCATAAAAGCGTCCCCATCGAATAGCCCCCGAGGACAGCCAAGGGCTCCGAGGGAGCTGGCTGGGGGCTCTGGCGGCAGGCAGGCGCAGCGGGTGATGCTCAGGCTGGGTCCAGGTGAGGAGGGGGCCCGCTAAGGGCCAGTCTCAGGGCCCTCTCCTGTGCCTGCGCAGTGGGTCTCCCTGGCTGGCCCGGGGTCACCACGGGGCAGCTTGGGGCTTTTTTTCTCTGGGGGCCGAGGGATGCTGGAAGGACAGAGAGACGGCCACCAGGACTCGGGCAGCCTGGAACTCTGGCTGGGGACGGGCTGCCCCTCCAAGTCTCCTACTCACCTGCCATTTGTTACCCTCTGCCACGCCAGGCACTTTGCAAACGTCCTCTGAGATGGCTGTGCAACAGCATCTCTGCAAGGCGGGTAGGAGCGGGGGCTCGCATTGGCAACAGCCGCGTTGGCGTGGTCTTCCCGGGAAGCCCGGCCCCTGCCCTCCAGGAGGTTACGGTCCTGGGGCACTTAGACAAACGCCGAGGAGCCCAGAAGGCGAGGCGCCGGCTGCCTGGTGGCCACCAACCGCCACCAATGGGACAGGGGTCTCCCTGCCTCGCAGGCTGCTCCTGGACCTCGGCCGGGTTTCCCGCCTGCAAGGCCTGGATAAGGACTCCCGCTCGTCTGCATTTAGTGGGCTGCTTTTAAACTCTTCTGGCTATTAATTTTTACTACCTTAGCTTGTTCTTTTGTTTTATTTTAGTGTATCTTAGCATGCTGATTTCTACTGTTCTCATTTCTTTTCCCTTTTAAAATGTGATCCTTTCAAACCTTTTAAGCTTCCTAGTTTCCTTTCAGATCTTCTTTTTAATTCTCTTTTTTATTGTCATATTTCCCTGTAATTTAAAAATCATATTTTTCTGACTAGAAAGATGTAATGCATTTTTATTACTAAATATTTGGAAAATATAGGAAAGGATAAAGACGAAAATTAAAATATTCCATTAAACTACCCCTTAGGGACAACTGTGGTTGTGCTTTTATTCTATTTTCTTCAACTATTTTTTTTCATTCATAAACATATATATATTGCTTCAACCCTTTGTTTGCCATATGTTTTGTAAATCTTTTCCCATGATTTGATGTTCGTTGAAAGAAAATGTTTATCTTTAAAATTGCAATAGTAACATGTGCTTGCTATGAAAACTTCAAATAAAACTGATGGGACTATAGCAAAGAGTGGAAGTATGAAAGTATGCCCCTCCCCCGGCCCCTCCCCGGAAAAATCCCAACCCACCACCTTGAGGTTTGGTATATCTCCTTCTAGACTTAAAAATGCATCTCCTGGGAAACGGATGTGGCTCAAAAGGTTCGTTGTCCATCTACCATATGGAGAGACCGGGGTTCGATCCCCGGTACCTCCCGGTAAAAAAAAAAAAAAAAAAAAAATGCATCTCCACATATAGTTTAAACAATTGTACTAGACACATCCGGCTTTTTCACTTAGCTTACCAAGGGCATCTTTCGACGTCAGCAGCCAAGTGGGGACTGAAGCACCATTTCGTTACTAGCTGGGCAAATGCCTGATACCAGAGGCCCGGGTTTGAGAACCAGCACAGAATGTGTGCTCAGATGCTTCCGTCCTACGCATTTGTCGACAATTACATTTTATGCAATTAGCGCACAGGACGCAGGTCTCAGCCAGCACTGGGTGGCGACAGGCCAGGGGCATCAGGCTGCGGCATCTCCAGCTTCCTGTTCCCTCTCAGGAGAGGTGCTGGCGTGACCCGCCTGGCCAGGGCAGAGCTCTGCCTGGGCAGGGGTTTGCTGGGTCCCTTGGACTCCACTGTAAGGATGGGAACAGCAGACACCTCTGTAGTCGCCGTGCCAGGCACAGCTCTTAGTGTACATCTACATATCCTAACCTCTAACAGCCCTGGAAGGTGGACACTCTTAAAATAGCATTTCAGTACAACAGTATTTTATAGACGACAAAACTGAGGCACAGAGTAATTAAGTAACCTGTCGAAGGTCACACAGCGATAGCAAATGTAGAACTTGGATTTGAATGCAGGCAGTCCAGTCTAAAAAAAAAAAAATCTATCCTCTTTACCACTATGCCCTAGCTAGTTTACAATGGCTTTTGGTTATAGACTGGACATCTGGGCCCATGGGACGATTTTCTCCTATACCACGATGCCATGTGGTTGCATTATCCACAGATTTTAAAGCGATGCAGTCACACTGCAGCCATGAGAACATGTGTTGTCATTTGTTGTCTGCTCAGGAGGCCTAGGATGGCCCGAACTTGCAGGTTTGACCATGTCGGCCACAGCCTCACTCAGAACTCTGTAATAGAAGCTGGATTGGAGCACAGAGTTTGAGCTGAGATCCAGAATCACGCCAGTCCCATGGAATGGGAACTTGAAGATCAGCAGATCCCAGCGAGAGGGCAGAAGGTGAGGCATGGCCAGGCCTGCCCCCATGGCCAGCCAGTGGCCTATAAGTCTCCAAGAACACTAGGGTGGTGGACAGAGGGGCAGCACAAAGAAAATCAGGCGTGGGCCGTGTCCTTTACCACACTGACTTCTCCCCCTACCAAACAGGGTTCCATGGAAGCTTAGCAACGACTCCTGGTACAGGCTTGGGGTGAGGGAGGCACGAGGGGTAGAAAACAGAGAGCATATTCAGAGCTAGCACATCCTTTTTAACCACTGCACAACTCTCAAGCATGAGGATTCACCTACTCATGAACAATAAGGAGGACTAATTTTTTTTTTCTATCATAAGCAAAGCTGCAGTGAGTAAATTCCACCATCCTCTGCTGAGCTCTCCTTTTTCCCAGTTTTTCTTTTATGTCCTCCAGTAATTTCTCCAGTTATTGTCATGCAGGCATTCCACATTTCTTGTTCAATTTATTCCTAGGCATTTTATAGCTGTTATTA
Organism: Tolypeutes matacus; assembly: GCA_026826555.1. Lineage (NCBI taxonomy): Eukaryota > Metazoa > Chordata > Mammalia > Cingulata > Chlamyphoridae > Tolypeutes > Tolypeutes matacus. The sequence goes on from JAKSZT010054540.1 coordinate 1,051,665, forward strand.
TTGTGAACTTATGGAGTTTTAAAAAATATGTAGAGTAATTTTATAGTTTTATATTGCCAAATCTGTCAACTTTTTCCTGTTTTTTTCCAATTTTGTTACTGAGCCTAGAAACACTTTGCCAACTCCAACATTATGGAATGATTTGCTTATATTTTCTTCTACACTTTTATGTTTTTACTTAGTATGGCTAAATGTTTTGTGGGCTTTAAATTGTATGGATGTTATTTAGCAGATGGTATCAGGCAGAGCTCAACTTTATCTTCCAAACTGGTCGCCAGTTGCACCAATGAAACATATTGAACTCTCCATCTTTCTCCCATTGATCTGAAAGCCCCCTTAATCATACATCAAATTCTTATGTCTATTGAATCTCTTTCTCAGTTTTCTGTTCTGTTCTATTGATCTGTTGGTTTATTCCTGGGCCAGCACTACAAATGACTTTATTTCTTATTAGGAAAGCAATAATGCCTTATTTCAGAAGGAGCAGAAAATACACAGCCACAAACAAAAACCATTTGTGGTCTTGTCCAGGGATAACTACCATTTTTACCTTGCTGTATTCACTCCAGATCATTTAATTTATGTGGATGTGTGTAATATGTATTTATAAAGTAAAATTAAGATCATGCCATATAAATGGCTTCATAATATTTTTAAATTTCATGATATATAGCATGCATACAGAATAGTACACAAAACAGGCATGTTTACATGGAGGTAAGGAAAAATTAGGGGAAAATAGTTCCAAAAATAAGATAATTAGGATCCAAATTGGAAGGAGTAAAGTATAAGCATGACGTTGTAAAAAATCGAGTCAGTGATATGGAGGTAGGGTAACCAAATCATTCTTGTTTGTCCAGGACTTTCCTGGTTTTATCACTGAAATACCCATGTCCCAGAAAACCCTTCAATCTAGGCAAATGAGTTTAATTGGTCACCCTATATAGAGGGTGAATTTGTATAGCTTCCCTCAGTATGGAAGACAAAAAAAAGAAAACAACAAAGGAATAAAGATCCAACTAATAACTTAAAAAAAAAAACAACTCATGTTTAGCTCAATGATTTATCACAAAGCAAACATCCTCCTAACCACTACACAAGACGAGAAATACAACATTGTCATATCCCGGGAAATCCATCCTACACCCTCTCCCAGTCACTACTTCCATCCCCACAAAAGTAAGCACTATCCTAACTTTTATGGCAATCACTTCCTTGTTTCCCTTATTTTTGAATTTTATATACATGGAATTATATGATCTATTTAATTAATTAATCGACTAATGCAGTCCTCCACATTGCAAGTAGCAGTAGCTCATTCATTTTTACTGCTGTATAATATTCCATTACATGACAATACCACAATTTTAAAATAAATTCTACTTTTGACAGACATTTAGGCTGTTTCCAATTTTGAACTGTTACATATTGCTGCCGTAATTGTTCTTTGTCTTTTGGTGTACACCTGTGCACATTTCTATTGGTTATGTACCTGGGAGTGGACTGGCTGGATCAGAGGGCTTGCAGGTAAACAGCTTTCATAAATACCACCAACTGTTCTCCAAAGTGATCGAACCCTCCCGCCAACTGTGTGTGAGAATTATGGCTGCTCCACGACCTTGATAACTCTTGGTATTATCAGTCGTTTTTCATTTTAGCCATTTTGATAGGTATGTAGTGGCATCTCGTTGTGGTTTTAATACACATTTCCATCGTGATTATCAACGCTGGGCACTTTCCATAGGCTTGCTGACCATTCGGATAGTTTCTTTTGTGGAATGCCTGTTCAAGTCTACTCTCTTCTATTGGGCTGTCCTAATTTTTTTCTAATCGACTTGTAGAAGTTGTTTATGTTTTCTGAATGTGAGTGCTATTTTGATTATAAGTATTGCAAATAACTTCTCCCACTCTGTGGCTTGCCTTCAACTCTTCCCAGGCTTTACTGAAATGTAATCCACATACCATGCAATCCGCCCATTTAAAGTGCACAACTCTGGCTTTTCGCATATTCACAGAGTTGTGCAACCATCACTAGGATCAATTTCAGAACATGTTTTTCACCCCAAAAAAGAAATCTCTACTCATTAACAGAGACCCCTCAATCTGCCATCATCCCCAGCTCCTGGCAATTACTAATCTACTTCCTGCCTCTATAGATTTGCCTATTTGAGGCATTTCATGTAAATGGAATCATACAATATGTGCTCTTTTGTGACTGGCTTCTTTCACTTAGCATGATGTTTTCAATGTTCGTCCATGTTGTCACATGAATCAGAACTTCATTCCTTTTTATGGCTGAGTAATATTCTACTGTACAGATATACTGCTTTTTAAATTATCCATTCATAGTGGATGGAAATTTGGGGTGTTTTCACTCTTTGACTTTTATGACTATTGCTGCCATGAGCATTCATGCACAAGTTTTTGTGTGGATATATTTTTAAATTTTTCTTAGTTATGTACCTAGGAGTGGAATTGCTGGGTCACAGGTAAGTCTGTGTTTAAACTTTTGAGGAACTTCCAAATTGTTTTACAAAATGGCTGCACCATTTTATATTCCTTCCAGAAACATATGAGGGTTCCATTTCTCCACATTCTCACCAACACTTTTTGTTATCAATTTTATTATTATTATTATTATTATTATTATTTTCACCTTCCTAGAGAGTGTGAAGTGGTATCCCAATTTCCCTAATGGCTAATGCTGTTGAGCATCTTTTCATGTCTTATTGGCCATTTGTATATCTTTTTTGGAAAAATATCTGTGCAGATACTTTGTCCATTTTTAAATTGTGTTACTTGTCTTTTTATTATTGAGCTATAACTGTTCTTTACATATTCTAGATACAAATCCCCCGCCAGATATACGATTTGCAAAAATTTTCTCCCATTCTGTATGTTATCTTTTCACTTTCTTGATGGTGTCATTGGAAGCACAAAAGTTTTTCATTTTGATACTTCTCACTCTCTTAATGGCATTTTTTTGATGACCAGAAGTTGTTCATATAAATGAAGTCCAACTTACTAATCTTTTCCTTTATAGCTAGTCTCTCTGCATCCTGTTTAAGAAATCTTTGCTGGGGGCGGATGTGGCTCAAATGGTTGGGCATCCATCTCCCATATGGGAAGGACCTGGGTTCGATCCCTGGGACCTTCCCGTAAAAAAAAAAAAAAAAAAAAAATCTTTGCTTAATCCAAGCTTATTGAATGTTTTCCTATGCTATCTTCTAGTACATAGCCACTGTCCAATAGAAATGTAATTCAAGTCACAAATGTGAGTCACTTATGTAATCTAAAATTTTCCATAACATTTTAAAAAAAGAAAAAAACAGGTGAAAATTAATTTTAATATATTTTACTTAACCTAATATATCAAAACATTTTAAATATGCATGAACTCAACATAAAATTATTGATCTCTTCCATATTCCTTTTGTATTAAGTCTTAGAAATTCAGTATGTATTTCACACTTGGGGCACATCTCCAATCAGATGAGCCATATTTCTAGTACTCAAAGTCACGTGTAGCGAGTGGCTTGCCTTCTGCCCTTAGATCTGTAACCCACCAGAAATAAGTTTTTGTGTATTGTGTAAGGTAAGGGTTAGGTTTCCTTGTATTTTTCCCATGTGGTTTATCTAATGGATCCAGCACCATTTATTGAGAAAGCCATCTTTTCTCCACTGCTATGCAGTGTAATCTTCACTAGTTTTTTCAAATGTATTTTTTCTTTTATAGATATATTTTATTGCTAAAGAAATCCCCTTCTCTTCCTAGTTTTCTGAGTTTAAAATCATGAATTTATGCTGAATTTTATCAAAAACCCTTTCTTCATTCATCAAGATGATTATATGATTCCGTCCTTTATTCTGTTAATGTGAAATACATTAATTGATTTTTCAAATGTTAAACCAACTTTGCATTCCTGAAATAAACCCAGCTTGGTTGTGAGGTATTATCCATTTTGTATATTGTATGTTAGATTTGCTAGTATTTTATTTTAGATTTTGTTTAGAATTTTTGCATTTACAGTCATGAAAGAGATTTACCTGTAATTTTTCTTTCTGGTAATGTCCTTTTTTTTTAAAGATTTTATTTATTTATTTATTCATTTATCCCCCCCCCTGCTGCCTGCGCTCGCTGGGTCAGCCAACCACGCTGCACGGGCGGGCCCGCCCCCACCAGGAGGCCCTGGGAACCAAACCCGGGGCCTCCCACATGGCAAACGGGAGCCCCACTGATTGAACCACAGCCGCCTCCCTGGTAATGTCCTTTTGATATTGAAGTTATGTAGACCTTATACAATGAGCTATAAATGAGCTAGTTCTTTTTCTAGTCTCTAGAAGATTTTGTGTTAAGATTGGAATTATTTCTTCCTTAAATATTTTGAAGAGTTTAACATAAGATTCAAGTCCAATGTTAGTTATAAGAATATTCATATTTTCTATTTCTTCTTGGATCTGTTTTGGTAAATTTTGTTTCTCTAGTATAAAGTTTTCATACTGTCTTCTTATTATCTACTTAATAGTTTCAGAATTTATAATGATATTCCCTTTCTGATCAGTTCCCAATAGTGGTAATTTGTCTCCTTCCAGCTCTCTCTTTCTCTTTCTATCTCTGGTCGTTTATTATATATCTCTCTGTAACAACCTTTTATTTATTTATTTAATTTTTAACTACCGGGGCCAAGGATTGAACCCAGGACCTCGTATGTGGGAAGGTGGTACTTGACCACTGAGCTAAAACAGCTTCCCAAAGTTGGTATCTTCGTGTGTTTGTTTGTTGTTTTTGTTTTTAGCTACATCTGCTCCCCTCTGGCACAGTCTTGACAGAGATTTATAAATTTTATTAATTTTTTTTTTTACAAAATTCAACCTCTTAAAACTTACACCCAAAGCACAAGCAACAAAAGAAAAAAAATAGACTAATGGGACCACCTCAAAATTAAGCACTTCTGCACCTCAAAAGACTGTCAGGAGGGTAAAAAAGGCAGTCTACTCAATGGGAGAAAATATTTGTAAATCACAAATTCAACAAGGCTCTAGTATCCACGATACATAAAGAGATCCTACAACTCAACAATAAAAATGCAGATGACCCGAATGAAAACTTGGCAAAAGACTGGAATAGACATTTTTCTAAAGAAGAAATACAAATGGCAAAGAAATACATGAAAAAATGTTCAACATCACTGGCTATTAGGGAAATGCAAATCAAAGCTACATGAGATATCTTTTCATACTTACTAGGATGGCCTACTATTAAAAAAAAAAAAAAGAAAATTACAAGTGTTGGAGAGGATGTGGAGAGATAGGAACACTTATTCACTGTTGGTGGGAATGTAGAATGGTACAGCCACTGTGGAAGTCCGTTTGGCAGTTCCTAAGGAAGTTAAATATAGGTCTACTATGTGACCTGGCAATACCGCTTGTAGGTATATTCCCAGAAGAACTGAAAAGCAGTAGCACGAATAGACATCTGCACACTGATGTTCATAGCAACATTATTCACAATTGCGAAAAGATAGAAACAACCCAGGTGTCCATCAATTGAAGAATGGATAAACAAACTGCAGTATGTACAAATGATGGAATATTATGCAGCAGTAAGAAGAAATGAAGTCGTGAAGCATATGACAACATGGGTGAACCTGGAGGACATTATATTGAATGAAGCAAGCCAGGCACAAAAGAACAAATATTGTTTGATTTTGCTTTTATGAATTAAGTATAATGAGCAAACTCATAGGTTTAATAGCTCGAATATAAGTCACCCAAGAATAGAATGTGGTTAGAGAATGGAAAGCTGAGGTTTAATCTGTGCAGAATTGGTAAAAAGTTGTTTGTAAAAGAATAGAAATGGTGAAAGCACATCACTGGATTTGCAATTAGTAGCACTAAAATATGAGTATGACCGTGGTTTGTTTTTTCCTTTTTTTTGGATTAATGAAATGCTCTAATATTGATTGAAGTGATGAATGCACAAATCTGTGATTATACCACATGCTATTGATTGTATACTTTAGATAAATTATATGGTTTATGAACAACAACAACAAAAAAATAGGGTAGGGAGTAGATGTAGCTCAAGTGGTTGAGTGCCTGATTCCTATGTACAAGATCCCGGGTTCAATCCCTGGTACCTCCTAAAAACAAAAAACAAACAAACAAATGAAAAAAACAAATCTCATTGGGGAGCGGATGTACCTTAGTGGTTGAGTGCCTGCTTCCCACGTACAGGGTACTAAGTTCAATCCCCAGTAGCTCCTAATAATAATAAATAATAATAATAATAATAATAATAATAATAGGGTAGGTTGGGGAAAAATACACCAAATGTAAGATAAGGACTATAGCTAGCAGTAAACTTTGAGGATACTCTTTCATAATTTGTTACAAATGTTTCACAATAATGCAAGGTATTGGTGGTGGGGTGATGTATGGGAGCCCTGTATGATGTTAAGCATATTTGTTTAATAAGTTCACATTTTTTTTTAAACACAACAATTGCATATTTTTAATGAATAAAAAATTTTCATCTATAGACAACTTTTACTATACACTTATTGTTTATGTATGTTCATGTATAATGATACACATCAATAATTTTTTAAAAGAAAAAAAAGGAAAAAATGTGTTTTCTATTTTATTAATTTTTGTTCTTGTCTTTATTCTCTTTTATTCTTCCTTTGTCCCCTTCCCCCTTTGGGTTTCATTTGTTGTTCTTTTCTACTTTTTGTGGTAGATACTTAAATGTGACAGTTTGAAATTCTTTTATGAATCCCCAAAGGAGAAAGATTATGTTTCTGAACTTACCTATTTCTGTGGGTATGACTCTTTTTATTGGCTACGTCAGGAGTGAGGTGTGACTTAGGTTGAATCTCCACCCTCTTGCTGGGTCTGAGATAAATGGGGGGGGGAGAGGGGGGAGAGAGAGAAAGAGAGAGGGAGAGAGAGAGAAAGGAAGCTGTCATTTTTTATCCTGCCATGTGAGAGAGAGGACTGCAGGAAAATAAAGAAGCCCCAAGAGACGGAGAGAGGAGGACTAAAAAGAGACAAGCCCTATGCCAGATTGTCCAGAGCTGAGCTCCGGGAGATGGTAGATTCTGGAGAGGAAGGCAGGTACCTCAGCAGAGGTCAGTGGCCATCTTGTTTCACCACATGGCAGAACTGATGAGAAAGTATCTCTGCTGATACCTTGATCTGGACATTTCATGGCCTCAGAACTGTAAGCTTTTACCCCAGAGAAATACCCTGTATAAAAGCCAACACATTTCTGGTACTTTGCATCAGCAGCCCTGTGGCAAACTAAAACATTGAGTAACTGATTTTTAGCCCCCCGTCCCCCCTTTTTTTAAACTAATGAATTTAAAGCTATACATTTCACTCTAATCACAGTTTTGGCTACATTCCACAAGTCAGTCAGTCTTCCTTCCTTCCTTCCTTCCTTCCTTCCTTCCTTCCTTCCTTCCTTCCTTCTTTCCTTCCTCCCTCCCTCCCTCCCTTCCTTCCTTTCCTTCTTCCCTTCTTTCCTTCTTTTCTTTCTTTCCTTTCTTTCCTTTCTTTCCTTTCTTTCCTTTCTTTCCTTTCCTTCTTTTCTTCTTTCTTTCTTTTCTTTCTTTCTTTTTGAGGTACCAGGGCCAGGTATTGAACCAGGACCTTGTATGTGGGAAGCCAGTGCTTAGCCACTGTATTAGTCAGCCAAAGGGGTGCTGATGGAAAATACCAGAACTCTGTTGGCTTTTATAAAGGGTATTTATTTGGGGTAGAAGCTTACAGTTACCAGGCCCTAAAGAGTCCAACTCAAAGTACCATAAGTGGTACTTTCTCACCCAAAGTCTGTTGCCACATGTTGATGCAAGATGGCGGGCAATGTCTGCGAGGGTTCAGCCTTCCTCTTTCCTCTTAAGGCTCCATGGTCCCAGCTTCTTCTGAACTCAGCTGTAGGCTGGCATAAGGCTCGTCTCTCTCTCCCTGGGGCTCTTTTCTCTCAAGGCTCAGCTGCTCTGGCTCTTCACAAGGTCAGCTGTAGACTATCAGGCTCATCTCTCTTCCTGGGGCCGTGTCTATGGAGCACTCTCTCTTCCTGAGTACCTGCTTCTGTGTCCCTAATTCCATGTGAGAGTCTGTTTTATCAGCCCGAGGGGGCTGGGACCCAACACTGAGTTGCACTCTAATAACGTGGTTTAATCAAAGCTCTAATCTTAATATAACTTAAGCAGACTCTCAGCTGAATCTAATACAATCAAAGGCTATCACACCCAGAGAAACAGACCAGTTCACAAACATAATCAATATGTCTTTTTGGAATTCATAAATAATATCAAACTGCCACAGCCACTGAGCCACATTGGCTCCCCTGAGATGGTTTTTCCATTTGTTTGCTTGTTGTTTGTTTTTATGTTTTCAGGAGGTTCCTCACATGTGGGAAGCAGGCACTCAGTGCTTGAGCCACATCACTCCCCTGCCCCACAAGTTTTTTTTTGTTGTTATTGTTGTTGTTTTTTTTAACGGGAGGTCCCAGGGATCGAACCCGGGTCCCTCCATATGGGAGACGGACGCTCAACCAGTTGAGCCACACCCGCCCCCCCCCACAAGTTTTGATATGTTATATTTTCATTATCCTTCAGCTCAAAATATTTTTTTAAAAAAATTTATATTGTGGTTCCTTCTTTGACTCTTGGGTTATTTAAAAGTATTTTGTTTACTTTTCACATATTTGGGGGTTTTCTGGCTGTCTTTTGTAAATGGTTTCTAGCTTAATTTCATTGTGGTCAGAAAACATTCCATGTTCTTTGTTGAGATTTGCTTTATAGCCCAGAAAATCATTTTTACTTGGAAAGAATATGGATTCTGTGATTGTTGGATGCAGTGTCCTATACATGCCAATTAAGTTGTTTGTTAATAATGTTCCAATATTCTGAATCCTTATTGATTCTTAACCTTCTTCTATTACTTAAAGATATAATCTCCCATAATTGTGGATTTGTCTATTTCTTTTTTTAGTTCTGTTAATTTTTGTTTTATATATTTTCAGACTATGTTATTAGGTACATAAAAATTTAAGATTGTTATATCTTTCTCATGGATTGGCCGCTGAATCATTAGGAAATATTCCTCTTTGTCTTTAAATGCTTCTTGCCTAAAAATCCAATTTGTGTGATATTGGCATAGCCACACCAGCTTTCTTTTTTTAAAGATTTTATTTATTTATTCATTTATCCCCCCCCCCTTGCTGCTTATGCTCGCTGGGTCAGCTAACCACGCCGTGCGGGCGGGCTTGCCTTCACCAGGAGGCCCCGGGAACCGAACCCAGGGCCTCCCATATGGTAAATGGGAGCCCTACTGATTGAGCCACAGCTGCTTCCCTCCAGCTTTCTTTTGATTAGTGTTTGCTTGGTATATCTTTCTCTTTTTTATGTTCAAATCTGTGTATCTTTATGTTTTAGAATTATATGTTTTGATGCAGTTGTTTTATCTCCATCTAGCAATATATATGTATTTTAATTTTCAGCATTTAATGAATTTATATTTACTCTAGTGTCTATTCACTTAAACCCTTGATGCTGACCAAAGTGTCTCTCAACTTGCCAGTCTGTTAGATGCTGCAAACACCCCTAGGAGAAAAATGACCCTATAGGCTGGCTTCACATCCCTGGGCTTCCATCTTCTCTAGATCCTGGCTTGGTAATTCTTCACTGCCTTGTTTGCTCTCCAATGCCTTCAGGTAAATAGCCTGTACATGTTGTTCAGCTTTTCCATATGTCTGCAGTGACACATAACCAGAAATATAGAAATATGTAAATATATTTTTAACAATTTCATAATATTCCACATTATATAGACGGCCATAATTCATTTAACCAATTCTTTTTTTATATTTAGGATGTTTATATATATATATGATTAAATTAATTCTTAAAAATATATACATATGCCTAGAAATATGCAAAATTCCCAAGTTATCATAGGATACACAGAAAAGTTAACTGTCCCTCCCAACCAGTTTGGCCAGACATGCATTTTCCTTCCCCATAGGTAATCATTTTTTAAAAAAAACTATTTATTGAAGTCTATCATTCATACATGAACATACATAAACTATGAGTGTTCAGTAAACATCGTGAACTTACAAAACAAACATGCATAACATCATACAGGGCTCCCACACATCGTCCCCCCCTCCCCAAACACCCTGCATTGCTGTGAAACATTTGTTAACAAATCATGAAAGAGCATCGTCAAAGTATTACTACTAACTATATAGTCCGTATCTTCCTCCCCTGTACATTTTTTTAAAGGATTTATTTATTTATTTACTTTTAACCATTTTTACCCACCCCACCCCCATTTTTGCTGTTTTTGTGTCCATTTGCTGGGCAACTCTGTGTGTGTGCTTCCTGCCCTCTCTTCTCATCCTTCTCCTCCTGTCTTCACTGGGATTCGACCCTCAGAAGCTCCTATGTGGGAGAGAGGCATCCTACCGCCTGCGCCACCTTAGTTCCTGGGTTTTCGGTGCGTCTCGTCTTGGCTCTCCCTTGTGTCACTCTCCTCTTAGGTCCTCATCTTGCTGCGGGGCCTGGCGGTGCACCTGCGCACGGGCATAGGCACTCATTTTATCAGCACTTGTGGGGCCATTCTGAGGGATTCTGTGCCTAAACAAGGGCACACATATATTTTTTCTTTGTTTTACACTGATGTGTCATACTCCACACACTCTCTGTGCCTTGCTTTTTCTCACTTAGCAACATATATTGGGAATTTGTTCACATTTGTTGTAGCATGTCTCCATGGAGGATACCTCAATGGACCAGGCCTCTCATTCTCTTTCTATCTACCATCTACCTAATCATATCTATCTATGTATCTAATCATATCTATCTGTCTATCTATCTATCTGTCTGTCTGTCTGTATTAGTCAGCCAAAGGGGTGCTAATGTGAAATACCAAAACTGGGTTGGTCTTTATAAAGGGTATTTATTTGGGGTAGAAGTCCACAGATAACAGGCCATAAAGCGTTGAGTTTCTTCTCTCACCACAGTCCATTGCCACGTGTTGGAGCAAGACAGCTGCCAGCGTTTGCCAGGGTTCAGGCTTCTGGGGTTCCTCTCTTCCTGGGGCTGCATTTCTCTCCGGGCTTAGCTCCTGTTTCCTCCACAAGGTCAGCTGTAGACGATCAGGCAAACGGCTTGCTTCTCTTCTCCTGGGGCCTTCTTTCCAACATCAAAACTGCTTCTCAAAAGACTACTTCGGGAAGCGGCTGTGGCTCGATCGGTGGGGCTCCCGTTTGCCATATGGGAGGCCCCGGGTTCGGTTCCCGGGGCCTCCTGGTGGGGGTGGGCCTGCCCGCACGGCATGGTCGGCTGGCCCAGCGAGCGTGGGTGGCATGGGGGGGATAAATGAATTTAAAAAAAAAAAAAAAACTACTACTTCCACCGTCCTTGCCGTTGTTTTTTTTTTTTTTTTTTAACCGGGAGGTCCCAGGGATCGAACCTGGGTCCCTCCATATGGGAGACGGACGCCCAACCAGTTGAGCCACATCCGACCCCCACTTTGCCTTGCCTTTTATATTCAATTCCCCGCCCACCAAGGGGTGCAGCTCAACGCCCTAATCCTAACCTAATCATGCCCAGATTAACAGATCAGTTTATAAGCATGATTCAATTATATTTTTGGAATTCATAATTACATCAAACTGCCACACTGGCTGTCTATCTTTCTTTCTGTGGGGACTCTCATTTTTCACACCCGTTTGTCTTCCCTGCCTGTTGAATCTGGGCTGTCATGATGAATTACTTGTAACCAATAGGTTGTGGCGACAGTGGAGCTGCAGGACTTTAAGGCCAGGCCAGAAAGAGCTTTGCAGTCTCCGCCTTGTTCTCTTGAATCATTCACTCTTGGGGCCCTGAGCCGCCATAAGAAACCTGGCTACCCAGCCGGGAAGACCATGTGGAGGGCCTGGAGACACAGAGAGGGAGAGAGGTGGAACTGAGCCCCAGCTTTCAGCCGCTCTTGCTGGGGTGCTAGGCGCGAGAGTATGGCTGTGGCTGAGCCCGCAGCCCAGGCCAGCTGAATACTGCCCACGACTCTTGTCAGTGCCCCGTGGGAGCAGAAGACTCAGCCTTGCTGAATCCCTGACCCCCACAATCAGGAGCTATAATAAAAGGGTTGCTTTTTTAAGACACTAAACTCGGGAAGCGGCTGTGGCTTAGTCGGTGGGGCTCCCGTTTACCATATGGGAGGCCCCGGGTTCGGTTCCTGGGGCCTCCTGGTGGAGGCAAGCCCACCCGCACGGCGTGGTTAGCTGACCCAGCGAGCACAAGCAGCAAGGGGGGGATAAATGAATAAATAAATAAAATCTTAAAAAAAAAAAAAAAAAAAGACACTAAACTCCGCGTAGTTTGTTATGTCGCAATAGCTAGCTAGAACAATATTAGTACACAGCAAATACCCTCGATCTATTTGTTTGTTTTATTTCAGGTGCACAAAACTGAGATTTTCTTCCTCAATTGGCCTGTTGCAAGCTACTCTTTTATTACTTTGTTTTCTCTTCTATTCCTCTCTTCTCTGTAGGCTCCCACTCTAGCGAATTAAACATATGCCCCTCTAAGCCACCACCTATGTTTACTTAGATATGTGTATTTTGAAAATATATGAAGTCTGAGCTTCTGGACATGCTTTAAAATGTACATATTTGACATTGTGCTATAAGTCACACTCTGTCTTTTTCTTTATTTTTGCTCAATATTTAAGTTTCTGCGATCTCACCCTGTTGCTTCATGGAATCTATACCATTTTTTCTGAGTGCTGTACAGCTTGAAATATACTTTACATTTTCCTTATCCTTTCCATGTCCTCGTTATGATACACATGGCTGTTGAAAACCTTATGAACCTTTGCAAGACAGTTTCGTGGGAGGTGGGGATTGAAGAGTGTAGTCTCAAGAGAGGGATCGCTGTGTCGTAGGGAGTGTGTGATCTTAATTTCACTAGCTCTGTCAGCCTATTCTCCAGATGGCTGTGCCACTTTACATTCACACCAGCAGGGCACAGGGGTTCTTTACCGCCCCCATATCTGCTGGAACTTGGTAACATCTGACTTCCTGATTTTTGGAAAGTGGTATCAGTTGTTTTGATTTGATTGGTGAGATCAAACATCCTTTCAAACGCTTACTAGCCAGGTGTGCTTCATCTCCAGTGAGTAATCATCAAATCCTTTGCCCATTTTAAAAACTGACTTTCCTTACTTCTTGCTGATCTGCAGAAGTTCTTGGATGTTGTAGCTATGAATCTCTTCTTGGCTTTGCACAAGTTTCTCCCCCGACTGTCACTCGTCTGCTCACCTTGTCTATGGGACACTCTAATGAACTCAAAACTTTAAATGGTCACATCCACTGAATTTTTTTCTCTTATGCATTTTTTAAAATCTTCTTTAAGAGATCCCTCCCTTCCCAAGACCATAAAGCTATTCTTCTTTGTTTTCTTCTGCTAGCTTTTACCCTGAACGCTTCCACCATAACTTCTGGAAGTAGGGTCTCTCATCAGCAAACCTCCCTGTATTGTCGACCCTTTCTCTGAACGATCCTTCACCTTCACCTTCTTACTCTAAAAGCAACCTACTCGAGAGGCGGCTGTGGCTCCATCAGTGGGGCTCCCATTTACCATATGGGAGGCCCTGGGTTCGGTTCCCGGGGCCTCCTGGTGAAGGCAGGCCCGCCCGCACGGCGTGGTTGGCTGACCCAGCGAGCACGAGCAGCAAGGGGGGGATAAATGAATAAATAAATAAAATCTTAAAAAAAAAAAAAAAATAAATAAATAAAAGCAACCTACTCTTCCTGGGAATGCTGCTTCTGCGGCAGCCTCTCAAGTGCCGTGGCTTCTTCTCTCACCGCCTTGAACCCAGGGCTACCTGCTAGACCCTAGAGAGCTTTGGGGTATATTAGAAAAAGGCAACCTCCCTGGCTTAACAGAGCCCGAAGGCGCAGGGGTAGTGGGGGACACAGACTGGATTTCGGCCTCCCCTGGTCCTCTTGTGGGCACCCCATGCAGGCACATCTGCACAAGCACGAGACCTGCAGCCCCGCTCCTTCCACTGGTCCGAGGGCAGGGTGGACCCCTTCCTCCTCTTTGCTGCCTCCAGCCCAGGGTTCCACTCTCCTCCCCACCCAAAGTAAACAAAAACAAGAACAAAAACCACCCTGCTCCTTTGAAGCCCATGACACCAGCCTAACTGCCCACTGCTCCTCCTTGTCATCAGCTACCGTCTTCAAGTTCACTTCTCCTAGTCATTAAAAATCTGGGCACCTGCCTGGCACACCATCTCTCTCTCAACCACTTTCTCATGTGCTCATTCCTCGTGCTTTCAATATCATGGAGGCAAAGCAGCCAACGTGCCAGCTTCTTGGTCCTTACTTCCAGTTCTCTCGTCCTTCGCCCCCACTTTAGCCATTCTTTCCTGTGGTTTTAGCCTTGCCCTTGCAATCTTTTACGTCCAAAACCCAATTCTTAGGCACTGCCCTCCCTGACCACCTCTCCCCATGCTTTCAGCTCACTCTCCTGCTCCAACAAGGCGTGGACACTGCCAGACCCTCCACTCCATTGATCACCAATTTCTCATCGTCTGTTACCCATTCCCTCGCCACCTCACTCACACCCAACTAGCCTCGTTACCTAGCTTAGCTTCCAGTATCTATCATTAAAATCACTCCCCTGTACTCTCAACTCACTTAGCAAATCCCTAATCCAGTTTAAAGCCCACCTTCCACTTGCTCTGCAGTTGCACATGAACTGTGAACACATGAAGTGCCGAATGGCCTCACTTTCACTTTGTAGCCAAACATTTCAAATGGGCCTCGTGCCTACTAGCAAACCTCAAGCTTAGTTCCCACCTCCAGGAGACTCTTTCACACCTTCTCAGTCCTCATCCTTCCAGCACCACCTCTCCCCAGCTCACGCTCACCTGATGACACGCTTCTTATTGCGTGGAGATCATAGAACCACGATGAAGGGACTTCCACAAGCTCCCACCACCACAACCACCAGCCTGCCTGCTTTCTATTCTGAAAAATGGATGCGTGTCCTTGCTCCCACCCACGGCCGACTTCCTCAATGTATACCGTGTCCCATGCCCTCTCACTAATCAAGGACTTCTCGCCAGCAATTGTCTGCTCTCCTTCCTGCAGCACCAGTTTTCTCTTGCTGCTAGAATGTCCCCATCTGTGACCAAGATACTATAGTGCTATAGTGCGTGTCATGAACACCACTGAATTATATATGTGAATGTGGTTAAGAGGGGAAATTTTAGGGAAGCGGCTGTGGCTCAATCAGTAGGGCTCCCGTTTACCATATGGGAGGCCCCGGGTTCGGTTCCTGGGGCCTCCTGGTGAAGGCAAGCCCGCCCGCATGGCATGGTTGGCTGACCCAGCGAGCACAAGCAGCAAGGGGGGGATAAATGAATAAATAAATAAAATCTTAAAAAAAAAAAAAAAAAAAAAGAGGGGAAATTTTAGGTCATATATGTTACTAGAATAAAAATTAAAAGGTAAAACATAGGACTGTATAACACTGTGAACCCTATTTTTAGATGATGAACTGTTAAGTACAAAAATGTTCTTTTAGGAATTACAACAAATCTATGACATTAATACAAGCTTTTAATAATAGGATGGTATAGGGGGAAATACACCTAAGGTAAACTCTGGACTATAGTTAGTACTATTCTTAATATTTTTTGATCACTTGTAACAAAGGTGCCACACTAACGCAAAGTGTCAACAATAGGGGGGTAAATGGGAATGCTGTATTTTTTGCATGATTTTTCTGTAAACCTACCATTTCTCTAATTTAAAAAAAAATTTTTTTAAGAAATAAAGATATCTGGCAAAGATAATGACATAAGTAAATATAATATATGTGTGTGTGTGTGTGTGTGTATGTGTGTAATGCCCTCTGTGTTAGTTTCCAAGGGCTGCATAAGAAAGTAACACAAACTGGGTGGCTTAAAACAGCAGAAATGCGTGGTCTCCCAGTTCTGGAGGTTAGAAGCCCAGCCACAGCACAATCCCATGTGAGCTAACTCTGAATTTTTGTCTAGCTGTAAAACACAATTTTTCCCCCTCAAGCTCAACATATTATTAGTTACTAGTAAAATAACTGTGTTGTATATTTGATCTTAGAATTTTCCCATATAATTTAATTATGTTTTAAATTAAGGTTTTTAAAGCTCTAAATAAGATCCCAATTTAATATAGTTTGCTATATAAAAATCTTTCATATATATATATATACACATTTTATATATACAGAGAATAAACTTATTTTACATTTATCTTTTCTCCTTTTCTGAACTATTCCTTTTTTCATTTCATAACCACATTCTTTTACAAAGTTTGATATAGCATGTTTTATGTATGTGATTGTAAGCACATATATGTAGATTAGGACTAAAAACAAAAAAGCCCTTATTAAAGTTCAGAAAAGAGAAAAAAAATAAATGGAGAGACAAATGGAGACAAGAACTCATGCTACATGTACATTGGACTAGAGAGAGACTGAGCAAAACTCTTGGACTTAACTCTTCTACATGATGGCGCATGCTTTCCACCCATCTCGTAAAGGAAATGGGTAAAGGAGATTTCCTTACATTTCAGCAACCAAACACATCTGCCAAGTAAGGACAAAGAGCTGAAAGCCTCTACCAAGTTTCAATTGTAAGTTATTATACCTTCAATTTGAAAATAAATTTAAATAATTGGATCAAACTATACAAGTGTTTCTATAACCACAGCAGAATCCAGAATTACTGCAAATAACTCTATCATCAGGGGGGATATATTCACCATATGGCAACCGAGGACAACTACAATATTAAATTTCATTATGCATTCACCAGTCATCTTCTCAGTGCTGGTGTTATATTTTATCTAAGGATAAAACAAACAAGTAATTACAGTTTTAACCAAGACTTTTAGTGAAGACTCATCTTTTCATAGATGAAAAGGGGTAATACATTTAGACACTGTCAACAAAAGACTTTGAAAAGTCCCCATCCCCTGAGTCAGGATGCACTTGTCTGTTGGTGGATTGAAAAGTGAAGGGGATCTGCAGCACTCCGAACCAGCAGGGCTTCTGGAATGCAAAATAGAATTTGGAAAAATAACCTGGACAGAAACCTAACTCTGATGGCCAGATACCTTGTCAATCAATCTACTGCTGACGACAAGCTGGCAGTCTCCCTACCCAGAGTAGGGTAAAGGCCTTAGATGTTCTCTGTGGATATTTACTGAATGTAACCATATGCATTGTTCTACTGAACAGTGAAAAGCACACTCCTGAATTTGCTTTTGAACATGCAAAAAAATGCTTTGGTTTGAATGTATTAATTTTACTTGAATAGAAGATCATAGTCATAAGAATATTACTAAACCACCCCAGGAGAGACCTGAGAGATGAACATTCCTTAAAACAATGATACAAATACATTAAAGATACATGTAAAAATGGAAGAACAAACCATAAATAAATAAACCATAAAATAAAGTGATTACTTACAGGAGAAGAATGAAACAAGGAGGAAAGGACAGGGTAGAAGCTATAGTTCTTTGAATTGATCTTGTTTTACATAGATTTGACTCTAGAATTATGGGACAGTTTAACACAACAGTCAAACAAACTTAAATCAAAATGTATTGGCAATTTGTCTCCTTTCTCCTTTTTCTTGATCAGTCGAGCTAGAGGTTTGTCGATTATGTAGATCTTTTCAGAGAACCAGCTTTTGGCTTCATTGATTTTCTCTAATGTTTATCCGTTTCCTATTTTATTGATTTCTTCTCTTATCTTCTTATTTCTTTCCCTCTGCTTACTTTGAGTTTAATTTGCTCTTCTTTTTTCTAGTTACCTAAGATAGAAGATTGATTTTAGAAATTTCTTCTTTTCCAATACAAACATGTGCATAGTATAAATTTCCTGTAAGAATGGTGCCTCTGTGTCTGTGTGAAGGCTTTTTTTTTTTTTTTAAATTACAAATTCGATTTCTTTAATAGACACAGGAATATTGAGTCTATTTCTTTTTATGCCAGTTTTGGTAATTGGTGCTTCTCAATGCATTTTCAAGGAATGCCCTGGGTGTTCAGTGAGGTCCCGCCAATCAATCAGCTTTAGGATTCAGTCTTCTTGGGTCTACTGAGTCATTTCCCACATATTCATCTATTTTCTAACTTCCAAAATTGCTTTGCTATCATCCTCTCTACCATTCTCCACGTCTTTGTGTGTATATGCCTTAAAATTTTTTTTGCTATAATTTTAGAGGTTTTCAGGAAGGTCTCTACCCTTAAAAATTGTATTTAATAATTTATTAAATTTTATATTTGTCAATCTCTAGAGCTTAATTGGAATCTATATCATACCTTCAAATGAGACAAGAAACCTATTACTCTTTTTCTTGTTCCTTCCTTTCTCCTTCTCTTCCCATCTCCCATGTTGAGATAATCAGAGATTTTCATTCCTGAATTGCTTTTTTTAAAACAATTTATTGAAGTATATCATTCATACATGAACACATAAACTATAAGTGTGCAGTAAACATCGTGAACTTACAAAACAAACATGCATAACATCACACAGGGCTCCCACACATCACCCCCCCCCACAAACACCCTGCATTGTTGTGAAACATTTGTTAACAAATCATGGAAGAACATTGTCAAAATATTACTACTAACTATAGTCCGGATCTTCCTCCCTTATACATTTTTTAAAGGATTTATCCATTCATTTATTTACTTTTATCCATTTTTACCTGCCTCCTCCCCCTGTTTCTGCTGTTGCTGGGCAACTCTCTGTGTCCATTTCCTGCCCTCTCTTCTCATCCTTCTCCTCCTGTCTTCACTGGAATTTGATCCTCAGAAACTCCGATGTGGGAGAGAGGCGTCTTACCACCGGCACCCCCCTTAGTTCCTGGTTTTTCGGTGCGTCTCGTCTTGGTTCTCCCTTGTGTCACTCTCCTGTTACATCATCATCTGGCTGCACGGCTCGCGGGGCCTGGCGGCGCACCTGCGCACAGGGCCTGGTAGCCCATGTGCCTTCTATATTTTTCTTTTTTTTATTTTTACCGGGAGGTCCCGGGGATCGACCCAGTTCCCTCCATATGGGAGACGGATGCCCAACCACCCGAGCCACATCTGTTCCCCTGCTGTATCTCTTAAGGTTGACCAAAGATACCCAAAGTTAAAGTCTTTTCCCATACAAGATGGTCATATGATAAATCAGGCTTAGTTTATCACCAGCATTCTAAAAACCAGACCAAGGGATTAAAAACTAGGTCTGGGGACACATACAGGTTTCTAATATAGTGAATGTTTAGCCTACCCAGATTATCACAAAATCAGGACAGCGAGAATATTTATAACATTCCTGAGTTTTTAAAATCAATACCCAAGGGGGGGGATAAATGAATAAATAAATAAATAAAATAAAATAAAATCAATACCTTCTTGAACTTAAAAATGTTTACTTGTCTCTGCCTACTTCTACTTCTTCTAACCCTCATTTTCCCCTTGAATTATGTCTTGGTGTTTTTATTGCTACTTAGCAAATTTGCACACATTTAAGAGCTTAAAAAACTCCACATTTATTATTTCACGGTTTCTGTGGATCAGGAATCTGGGCACAGTTTAACTGGGACCTCTGCTTCAGGGTCTGTCATGATGGTATAATCAAAGTGTCAGCCAGGGCTGGCGTCTCCTATGAAGGCTTGACTGAGGAAGGGCTGTTGGACTGAGGGCCTCGGGTCTTAGCTGGCAGTTGGCCAGAGGCCTCCCTCACTTTCTTGCCAAATGTATCTCTCCCTAGGGTAGCTCACGTGTCAGCAGTCTTCCTCAGAGTAAAGGAGAAAATCTGCTAGCAAAATGCAAGTCAGAATCTTTTGCTGCATTCTTTTGGTTACAAGCAAGCCATCCGTCCCACCCACATGCCAAGGGAAAGGATTATACAGGGTATGAACAGCAGGATCATTGGCTTAGTGTATGTCTGCCACAGAATCCTGTTTTTTTCTTGATGGGATACATCCTTGAATAATTCTTTCATATGTGGTTCTTGGGTTGTAAAACTTCTTAGACCTGGAAGGTTTGAAATAGATTTGTTTCATCCCCCCATTTGATTGGTAGTAGACATGGGCATGGAATTCTAGGTTCATAATGTTTTTCCCCTTCCAAACTTTGCCATTATCCAGTGTTGTCCAAAGAAAGGCTGATGTTAATCTAATTTTTTGTTCCTTTTTAGTTGACTTGTTTTTCTTCTCTTAAGGATTTCTCTTTTATCTTTGGTATTGTGAAATAACACCACACTGTATCCAGGTGTGGGCGATACTTTCCTTCCTTGGTTGTTTTATCTTCCTGCTCAACGATTTACATTTCAACTGTGTCCATTCTGCTTTGAGGTTTTTCTTGTTTTTTTTTTTTAAACGTCCGATTGTCTATCAGCCAAAACCTCCAATTGATTATTATTAGTTTGGGGTGCAAAATTCACTTATATCTTTCTGAAAGTATTATATATAATTAATTTAAAGTCTTGTTGATTCTTCAGCTGGTTGGTTATTATTTCTGTTTCAAGGTATTGTTTTTCCTCAAATAATTTTTGACTTTTGGATGTGTGATCACGTGTGTTTGAGTGTTCCTGATAGTGCTCACAGAATACTCTGTTAATGGACTGCTGACAGCTATCCTCACTTCTCACCTGCTAACAGAACCCTGATTTTTGTTTACACAGTCACGTGCTCAGCCAACTCAGATGACAAATCATGAGTGTTTTAGATCAATTGTTGGTAATCCTAATCCCCCTCTTTCCAGAGGCCCTGCTAGCTAGGGCTGGCATGTGACAAAGTTCTGGCCAATAAGATATAAGTGGAAGTCTATTGAGGATTTTCTAGGAAAGCTTTTATTTTATGATAAAAGGGACACTTTTGTGAGGAAAACTCAAGGATGCTTTGCTTTGCCTTCTTTCTTTTTTTTTTTTTTTAAAGATTTTATTTATTTATTCATTCATCCCCCCCTTGCTGCCTGCACTCGCCGGGTCAGCCAACCACACTGTGCGGGCAGGCCCGCCCCCACCAGGAGGCCCCGGGAACCGAACCCGGGGCCTCCCATATGGCAAACGGGAGCCCCACTGATTGAGCCACAGCCGCTTCCCTGCCTTCTTTCTTTAACATAGATGTGATGTTTGGAGTGCAGCAGCTATCTTGTGACCATGAGACAGCTATACACTAAGGGTGGCCAAGTACAAAGGTAGAAAGAATCTGTTTTCTTAACAGCTTCATTGAATCAGCAGCATCAAATCTGAAACCACCTACCTCTGGACATCTTGTGATGTGATGTGATTTAACGAAATGTCTTTTTTGCTTGAGCCACCTTTGTCACATTTGTTATTACTTGTGGCTGAAAACATTCCTAACAAATGTGGCCTGAGTATGAGCATTGTAACTGTTTGCTACATCCTGAATCCAATTATTATGGAGGAGGATGGGACACTGTGCTGGGTGGAATGAACCAGTAGCTGATATTTCGGCCAGGAAGCCCTTGTTTGTTTCCAGGTATTGGTGGCCTTCAAGGGCATTGTCTTACTTTTTGAGCTCAGACACCTCTCTTACTACTCCTAACCGCAGGCAGGTGCTTGGGTTGTTCTCTACTAGGCACAAACGGGGAAGGAAAGCAGGGAGCAAGAGTCCTGCTCCTACTCTGACACCTCAACCAACCACCTTTCACCCTGTCCCCGAGCTTGCTTCTGTTCCTTGTAACTACCATTTCTGAGCTTAAAGCCCCTAAGCTGCTCTTGACTTTGATAGCGGTTTCCCCCTGCATGTGGTTTATGCTGTAGTTTCCTCCTCCAGTTTTTCACGGCTTCCTGATCATTTCTGATACACGGACAGCTCTCCTTGTTTTTCAGGGCTGCCGTAGTGTGTGTGGGCGTACCTCACATCAATCAATAACTATGATTCATATTCCTGAAAAGAATAGTCAACCTTTAAAAAAATTTTTTTATTGAGACATATATACAATATCACATTTCCCATTTTAACCACTTCCAAGTACACAGTTCAGCGGTGCTGGGAACATCCACAATGTTGGGTTGCCCTCACCACCATGCACTGCCAAAACTTCTCCATCACTCTAAACAGAAACTCCACCCACTAAGCAGCAACTCCCCATTCCTACCCCTGCTCCTGAGTCAACCTGATTATTAAGTATCCAAACCCCGCTCTAGGAATCTATCTAAACAAGTAACAGAATTGTAGTCAAAGGTTTATACTCAAAGATATCTTTTCCAGCATTATTTATAAACAGGATTAATATCTCACAAAGTATCAAAGAGACTTTCCAAGTACATAACCTTCTCCCTGTTTGGCTTGAAGCATCTACGTGCCTGGAGGTGGAAGAGGAGGTGGGTGAAGGAGAGGTATTAAGAGTTACCATAAAAAAAAAACAAAAAAGAAAAAATAAATAAAACAAGGAAAGAGTTACCATAATTCATCATTCTTAAGACCTACATTTCTTTGCAGTGCAGATGTGTCCTGCAGTCAGTGTTGGCTCACAGTAGCTGATGGCCAGGCAGCAGTCATGGCAGGTTGTCATTGCACATATGTAAACGTGGTCTGAAAACCTGTTAACAACTTCTATAAGATGGGAAAGAAGAAAAAGAAAAAAAAAATACCAGGGAAGGTACATCACGAAAATTTTCAGAATGTTGTCAGCCATTTGGAAGGAAATCCCAGTGACAGTGGCAGGGCACTGTGTTAAGAGATCCTGTCTCATCAACACTCTTAATGGCACAAACAACTATACTGTGTAGAAAAACACAGTCATTAACAAGTCTGAGTTGAAAAGGGGTTCAAAAGAATCAGTCTCTGTGTGTGAAGACGTTTTAAGAATGTCTTCCAATTTATTTCGCTTATATTTTCCTTTTCACATTTGCAAGAGTGATATATGATGTCTAAATAAGTCTAAAAAGAGCTCTTTTGAAAAATCTCTTTCAATAAGTATAAACTAGAATTCCAAGTGATAGGAAAATGGTGTTCATAATTTAATTGGCAGCGTGTTTTTCTTTTTTGGGGGTACCGAAAACAACAGTGCATCTTGCAATTGATGGCATTAGTTTCAATGAAATTAAAAATCATGGAAAAAAATGAGGAGAGAAAGAAGGAATTACTATCCAGCGTCTGGCATTCAAAATAGAATTCTGCAGCAAGACATTAGTCTTGCAAAAAGGGTATTTGTCTTAAGGGATCCTCTGAATTCTCTTCTTTTGATCCTAGGCACACCCCTCCCTTTAGTTTGTTTGTCAACAACCAAACCCAGAGGGCTCAGCCTATTGGGTCCCCGCTAAGGGGAGCTCACCCTTCCAGCTCCAGAAGGCAGGGCGGAGGCTTGCTACCCCACACCGGAGGGAAGAAGGCGGAAGCCAGTCTGTTTCAGGCTCCGGGGAAGCCTTTCCCAGGGGCGGGGGGAGGCTCTACCCTCTGTTCCCACTTGGAGACCCGGGAAGAGACTGCATCAGAGACAGCCCTGGAACAACCCGAGGTACAGCCACAGCAGATTAAGGTGCCCTTTGGGCAGGCAGAGGGACGTCCCGCGGCGCCCGCTTGCTGACGCTCTGTAGCGCCCCCTCGGGGGTCCCTAGCGCCCCCTCGGCGTGGACGGGATCCTGATGTAGCCGAGGGTGGGCTGGGAGGTTGACAGAAGGTCACCATGGTTGCAGAAGGGGCCTGAGCAAAGCCAAGGACACAGGCGCCGCCCCATCCCTGCCCAGGAGGTCTCAGAAGCCACACTCCTTGCCCGTGCACTCCCCAGATGTCTTCTTGGACCGTAGCTGGAAGACGGACCGTATTTTTTAGAGCGTCTGAGCCTTGCCTAGGACTAAGTTTAAAAGGTAACTTTTCCCCCTACACTAGCCAACGAATGGGGCTTAGGAAAACCAGAAAAAATAGAAGAGCTACATTTATCTTCACCTCCCAGATACAGTTATGTTTTGAGTCCTTGCTACATTTATAAACATGAAAGCTTGGAAACAACTTCATGTACTACAATAGGGAAATAGTTTAACCCATTATTATGTATGTGATAAAACAGAATTTTATGCAGCTATTAAAATTATGTTTATGACTAATTTAAAGAATATAATAAGTGGAAATCAGTATATAAGTGTGTATATACTGGACTGAAATGAGCATACAGATCTGAAAAAAGGAATAAATATTAAATTTTAAAACAAAATCATGTATAGTGAGTGTCACAAATGGATGTCTGAAGCCCCTTGCTCTTCTCAAATCAACCTGCCCCAACTGCAAGCCGCATGTGTGTGACCAGAGAGAGCTCAAGAAATGGTCATTTGCCGGGTTCCCCAGTATCCAGCCCAAGTATGACCAATTGTGGGGGGAAAGGCAATAAGACAAATCTATAAAACCAGATCTCGAAGCCGAAATACAGGGGTAGAGTTTCTCCACGATCGTTCCCAAGAGCTACCATTTAGCATCAGCCACTTCAGTGGAATCAGTGGCTGTTCTTCAGACACTGATGAACACATCAGTGAGGAACTTCTCACTTGGACAGACATCCGTGCAGGCAGCTCTCAGGAGGATCCTCTGATTCTGGCATCCTAATCCTTAGAGATAATTTACTCCTCCGTGGGACACACAAGACAAATAAAGATTTAAATACGATCAAAATGCGACCGGATACCCGTGAAGGCGGCCTGTCTGACTATTCAGGCAGAACAGTGTCCAGCGGGCAGAGCAGGGGACGTGGGGGGAGATCAGACTGGCCCGTCAAAGGGTTTCCCTTCCGGTCCGCATAAAAGCATTTACAACCTTGAATATGAGGAAGTTCATTTTCTAAAATTCAGTGTCTTGCAGATAGCAGTGGGGGAATCAAACCAAAACACACAAAATCACATCGGGAGTCTCGGGCACCTCGGAAACCACAGCTACCCCTTGACAGGCTGTGCCCAGGTGGAGGCTTCCTGTGCAAGGAAAAAGTGGGCTTAATCTGCCCCTCGAAGCAGGTGCTCTGGGCTCGCTGGGCAGGCTGAGCTGGGTGAGCAGGTGGGAGGGACCACTGTCTAATATTCACCTGAATAGTCACGGGAATATTCTAATATTCAGGGTAGAGTGAGTCTGGCAATAAATGGATTCCTTTAGGCATTCCGGGCTTCAGACAGTTGAGTAGGCGCCCCGAGTTACTCAGATTGTGCTGCTGGGCAGAGGGAGGCCTGCCTGGGAAGTCCAGCGAGGGGAACCTCTCAAAAACAGAGGAAGCGGATTCTGTCCTAAGCCTTGAAGGCTGTTTGTGGCGCCAGAGGTGCTAGTCGTTCTTGAATAGCTACACTTAGAAGAATGAGGGCAGGAGGAAAATTCAAGGACAGGTTGACAGAGAAGAGTCACAAAAGGGTACAGGCCCTTAGTCTCCTGGGGCAGCTGTAACAAATGATCACACCCTGGGTGGCTTCAAACAACAGAGAATTATTCTCTTGCAGTTCTGGAGGCCAGAAGTCCAAAATCAAGGTGTCGGCAGGGTTGGTCCCTATGGAAGTTCCGAGGAAGACTGTTCTGTGCTTCTTTCCCAGCTTCGGATAGCGCTGGCCACCCTTGGCATCCCTGTGCTTGTAGATGCACCACGCTAATCTCTGCCTCGGTCCTTACGTGGCATCCTCCCCTGTGTGTGTGTGTCCAACACTAGTCATTGGGTTAGGGCCCATCCCAGTCCAGTCTGACCTCATTTGAACTTGATTGCATTTGCAAAGACCCTGTTTCCAAATGAAGTCACATTCACAGGCACCGGGCATAAAGACTGGAACATAACTTTTTAGGAGACACTAGACACAACAGGCCCTATTGGTTATCTAGAATACATCACAGAACTACAAACATGAGTACAGTGTGGAACTACACAGCAGGTTTCCGGACCAGAATAAAAAGCCAAGAAATATTTGCAAGTACAGTTTCAATATATATCAATTTTTTAAATTAGGAAAGGACAAACTTGGCATTTCAAGTCAACTTTCAGTGTTGTATTTAGTTCTGACTATTATGACTAATTGGGGGAAATATGAGGGGCGGTTAAGAAATGATTAGGAAAAAGGTTGACACATCAGTACAAAAATGGCTTTCCAGTTAGCTGCCGGCACTCGGTGGCGTGGCTGGGGCAGGGGGCGGCACAGTCCCGCACAGGCCCCGAAACCCTTGCCCCCTCTGGCCCTGCTGCTCCAGCCCTCACGTGTGACAATTTTCTTTGGGAACTTCATTCTCTTTCTTGCTGGGGCAGTCTCCTTTGGGGAATTCCAGTCCATCGGACGGGTCTGTACATACCAATCCTCAAGTTCAAGTTCGAATCATTCCCTGCGGGGCTCAGGGGTCTTTTTTTTTTTTTTTTTTTAATTACAAAAAAAAAAAAAAAAGATTTTATTTCTTTCTTTCTCTCCACGCCCCCTTGTTGTTTGCACTTGCTGTGTCTGTTCGTCTTTCTTGTTTTCTTTTTGGGAGGCACTGGGAGGGGAACCCAGGACCTCCGATATGGGAGGAGGTGCTTAATCGCTTTAGCCACCTCTGCTCCCTCAGGGGTCTTATAAAAAAAACAGGGATGTGGCTGGTTCCCTGAGGGCACCGGCTTTCTAGACTCATGGGGACTCCTGGGGGCAGTGTGGCTCAGCCCTTCCTGCCAGCCTGTACCTCTGGCCCCGTCCCAGACTCCCAGGGGTGACACCCAGGTGCTTACATCCACTCACCTTTCCTTTGCCACCACTATCCCCCCTGGCCCAGGCCACCACCATCTCGTGCCCAGCTCTTCTCCCTCCCTCCACTCTGGCTTCCTGAAACAAATCTGATTACTCATTCCCCTCCTTCAACATCCTTAAACAGATCCTTAGAGACGGAGGATTTTCAAACCCTGCACTCCGCTTTGGTAAACCAAGCGCCAGCACCTTGTCTCCCCCATTCAAGGGCTCTTTCCTTTAGTATATTTGAGAGAAGAGGGATTGAGGGGTCCGCCCAGGAGTCATCCATTTGGAAGCTGCTTCTCCTGTCGTGCTCCATCCCCCAGAGCTCTGCTGGGGCCA
Source organism: Tolypeutes matacus (assembly GCA_026826555.1). Taxonomy (NCBI): domain Eukaryota; kingdom Metazoa; phylum Chordata; class Mammalia; order Cingulata; family Chlamyphoridae; genus Tolypeutes; species Tolypeutes matacus. The sequence goes on from JAKSZT010054540.1 coordinate 1,078,757, forward strand.
CCGCAGCTGGTCACTGGAATCCCTGGGCTCCAGACCCCCAAAATGAGACCCAGCTTCTTCCGCAGGGCATACTTCTCTTCACTGCCAACTCCTTTACTGTGTCTGACTTTGCTAAAGGGTTGGAGTAACTCTGCCCTTCTCAACCTTGGTTGCACATTAGAAACACCTGGGTGGCTCTTAACCCCCCAGCTTAAATATGACTCTCTGGAGGTGGGGTCCAAGCCTGGGAATTTTTAAGAGCCCCCCCAAGGAATCCCAATGTTCAGCCAGGCATGAGCACTGCTGGGCTAACAAAGGGGAATTTTTAACTTTGGAAGGGAGAAACCTTGAACTCTGAAATGACCATCCTCCTAATCCCAGGGGAAAGCCCACAAAAATGCCCCAGCCCCCCCCCAAACCCGTCTCTGTGGTCAGCGCCCAGCCTGGCTCCCCTGCCCTTGAGAACCCCCTCCCAGAGGGCTCTGGAGCACCAGCTGTGGAACTCTATATTCTGCCCCCCAGGGAATCAAGGGCTAAATCCCAGCAGTACTGTCTGAGTCACCCAGTGGAGAACAATTCTCAAACCTAGGTGTGGGCAGAATCCCCAGGGGAGCCTTGAAAAAAGGAGGTCAATGGCAGGCACTACCCAGGGCTCTGCCCATAAGAGAGGTAAAAGACTGTTGTTATGCAGAACTGTGCCCAATTTCCATTGTCCTTCTGCTTTCTGAGGGGCCCACTGCAGAGCCTGCTTCTCCTTCGTGAACACCTACCTATCTGAAAGGTGAGGTACAACCTTTCCATGGAAGAGGTTTCTCTACATTTTGAGCCAGGTCAAATTGTTGGGCCGTTTTCCCATCACTTTTCAGGAGGCCGCACGTGTATAACAAAGCCCAGAAGGCGTCCTTTAGCTTTCTCTCTCTCTCTCAGTACACACACACACACACACACAAATGCACGCATAAACCAGAGTAAATAAAATGAAAGAGACAGTGCATGGGCTAAACCATGATAGCGTGTGCTCTGAACCAAAAATTACCATCTATCTAATTACATGCGCTGGAGATACAAAAAGTAAAAATCATTTTAAAAATGCACTGTAACTAAAAAGAAGATACTATAAATCCTCTATGACTTGTTAAGTATTGTTAATATTTTTTCAATCTTTTTCTTATATATATATTACACATGTACATATCTGTATTAAAATGGGAATATGGAACAGTGTCTTGTAACTTGATTTTCCACCGAATAATAAATTGATAACGTTTTTGCATGTCATTAAATTTTCTTTAACAGCATTTAAAATATAACCACAGAATCCCATTGTATGGGTATCTATTGTTACTATTATTTATTTAAGTAAATGTCTATTGTCAGAATTTAAATTGTTCCTATAATTTCCCTATTATTAACATGCTGGGATGAATATCCTCCTTACTTCATCTTTGCACCTGCCTCTGATTCGTTTCCTTGGGGGAATTCACAATCGTGGAATGGTTGAGGCAAGGATATACTAAAATAGTTACGGTTTTTTGATATCAAAACAGTCCGATGATCCTCAGGAAAGGTTTACCCATTCTTATTTCCACAAATAAGATATAAAAACAATCTATGACTCTGTATTTCTCATAGCCTCATCAACTATGGGCATTAGGAATTTTTAAGTCCTTACTAAAAGAATCTTATCTCCCTGACGCTTTAATTTGCATTTCTCTGATTAAAACTGAGATTGAATATTAAGCTCTTTTCACATTTTAAAAAATTAACCAGTTTTTAATTGAGAAAGTAATTCACGTACATGGTAAAAATATCAAACAGCATAAAAAAACTACACTATGAAACAGAAGTCTCCTTCCACCCTCCTGCCCCAGCGCCCCTGAGGCAGCCGCCATCACTGGTGTCTTGAGTCTCCTTCCAGAAGCACTGTGTCTATAAACAAGCACACACGGAAGCAGAAATGCATTGAGGTGCATACCTATTCCCCCTTCTTTGGGCAATGAGAGCATGTTGCTAGAAAATATACAAATTCTGAGCCCTGCCCACCTCTCAGAGGTCATGGTACTGCTTCCCCCACTACACTCCAAGGGCTCAGGCCCCTTGTGCTCCAAACACTCGGCGCCCTGTCCTGCCGTGGGGCCTTGGTGCTCACAAGTTCCACTGTCTCAAGCCAAGTGGCACCTCCTGGAGAAGTCTTCCCAGACCACCTCTTCTGAAACAGCCCCATCTCACCCGATCTCTCACTGCCACAGCTCTTTGTTGCAGTTTCTTCATAGCATCTGCCACTATCTGAAATGATCTCATTGCTGGGTTGTTCTCTTCGCTCTTTGCCTTTCTCTTCTGCCAGGATGTAAGCATCGTGATAGTATGGTTCTGATATGTTTTGTTCACTGCAGTTATCTCCAGTATCTGGGATGGCTCCTGGCACAGCAAGTGTTCAGTTAATATTTGTTGAATGAGTGACTGCTGGGCACATGACAGTAAGCGAGATAGCTTGATATTTCACGCACACACACGTGTTGTTTGTATATACATGTTGTTTATATATATGCTTCATTCTTGTTATGACTGCATAGTATTTCTTTGAATTGATACATCATAACTTACTTAACCAGTCCCCCATGAATGGACATTCAGGTTGTTTCTAATATTTTGCTATTTCTATCAGTGCTCATATATATGTCATTTAATTCACATAGGAATATATTCCCAGAAATATTTCTATTCCTAGAAATAGAATTGCTGCACAAAGACATGTGTGTTTGTAATTTTAATACACATTTAATGCACATCAGTTGTCCCTTCAAAAAACTCACACCAATTCACACTCCTGTTTTCCCAAGCAATGTATGTGGGTATCTGTTTACCCAGGCTGTCCCCAAATCTGTCTTGGCAAATGTTCTGATCTTTACTGAACTGGGGGGTGAGAGGAGGGAATGGGCCAAAGGAAAAGCCAGCTTTCACAGAAAAACGAAATAGAAATGGCTTGTAAACCCGTTGAAAAGATGCTCAACCTCACTCCATGGTTTTAATTTGCATATCTTTATGAACGAGGTTAAGCATTTTTAGCATGTTTAGAAGCCTTTTGTAAATCTAGTACAGTGCTCTTTTTACCCCCTCCCCTATTTTTTCATGCCATTGACATGTCAGTGCAGAAAGTCTAAAATTTATGGAGCCAAATTTGTCAGTCTTTTGTTTTATGGTTGAGTTTTACTTAGAAAAGCCATCCCCACACTGAGATCATTAAGCTTTTTCTTCTAGTATTTTTGCAGCTTTATTTTTATCTTTGATCTATTTGGGATTTAATTGTCCTGACATCATTTATTTCTTTGTGATTTGTAATGGGACCTTTATCATTTCCTGGGGTCTTTTATATCCATCCCCACTTTCACCATGGGGATGTGGAGCCACAGAGGCTGCCTTCCTAGATTTTATTTTCCCAAACCCTAACAATCTTGAGGAACGTGCTATGGGGAAGTAAAGTGTCAAGTCCCTTATCGGGCCTCAAGAAGCCCTATCTCCCAAAACTATGAGAAGACAGAAGTCTGGGGCTCTCAGTGGTGGGACCCTTTGACTCATTCTCTCAAGGGCAATAACAATGTGGTAGGGCCCGAGAGGTTTAGGGTTTGGAAGTGGGCTGGAAGGAAAATTTACAACCTTATAAACGGAAATGATTAAACCAGGTAGAATGAAAATAAATGGACTTAGCATTCAACTTAGGAAATTAACAAAGAACAACAAAATAAGTGTAAGAAGAGCAGAAGAAGACATTCATGAAGCTGAAAGCAGAAAGAAAATAATGAATTAGGAAACAGAAAGATGCTAGAACTGAAATTCAAAATATGAGTTTTGGAGAGAAAAAATTTAAAAACAGGTAAATAAGGTTAACATATCAAGAAAAAGAGTAGAATGTGGTGATACATGGGAAATATGATTAATGTAATTTACGGACTATAGTTAACAACAATATTGTAATGTTTTTGTAGCAAAAGCAAAGGTACTATATTAATGCTAAAGGTAAAAAAAAAATATGGGCTTGGGTTTTGGGAGATATGAATATGGTCAAGCATTCTTTTCTCTTCTTCATTTTTTTTCATTAATAAAGAGACCTTGACTGTATCACTTAACTAATCTGTGTTCATCTGTGTATCTTTCTGACACTGGAGGAACAACTGAGTTTGTTGCTGCAATTAGATGAGCTAAAAGTGCCTGGACAAGGTGTCCATCAACAGACGAATGGTTTCATAAACCCTGTGAAAGTAATTTGGTGATTTAGAGCTATGTACCCCAGAAAAACATGTTCTTAAACTTAACCCATTCCTGTGGATGTGAACCCATTGTCAGCAGGACCTTTTGATGAGGCTGCTTCAGTTAAGGGGGGGCCCACCTCAGTCAGGATGGGTCTTAATCCTCTTACTGGAGTCCTTTCATCAGCAGAGTGGAATTCAGATGTAGGGAGAGAATGCCACAGGGAGCAGCCAGAAGCTGAACATCAGTGGAACCCGAGACGGGAGAGGCCAGGAAAGGCTGCCATGTGCCTTGCCATGTGACAGAAGAGCCCAGGACCGAGGGTCACTGGCAGCCAGCCCCAGAACACTGGTCTTTGGGAAGAAAGCATTGCCTTGATGATGCCTTCATTAGAACTTTCTCAGCCTCAAAACTGTGGGCTAGGGGGTCGGATGTGGCTCAACTGGTTGGGCATCCGTCTCCCATATGGAGGGACCCGGGTTCGATCCCCGGGACCTCCCGGTAAAAAAAAACAACTGTGGGCTAATAAATTCCCATTGTTTAAACCAGCCCATTGCATTGTATTTGCTTAAGCAGCCAAGGAAACTAAAACAGTATGATGTACCACAGTTTGTTTACCCATTTGACTATGGAAGGACATACTGGTTGCTTCCAGTTTTTGGAATTATGAATAAATCTGCTATAAACATTCGTGTGCAGGCTTTTGTTTGGACATTACATTTCACACAATCGCTTTTTAATCTGCTTTTTGGCCCTAGTATTGCAGCTTTCTCCTTCCTCATGTGGGCTTAATCACAAGTCCTTTACTTCTTGGTGAACGTGGAAGGAGCAAATTAATCCAAATCTTCAGTCTTCACTAATGTAACTGTTTTCTCACAAATCCAAAAAAATTTCAGCACTGCAGCAGGAAATATAAATATTTCCTTTTTGAAAAATGCATATTCTTTGAATCCATTGATCTGAGCATGTTCTTTATTATTAAATAAGGATGGAGAGGGAATGGAGCCAACCTCCCATAACCACCTTCCACTTGGTCCCATGAAAATCCCAGCCAGAAGAGAGGAAACTTGGGTAATGGCTGTGATTTAAGAAAATCCTTGACTTCCCAGCTGTCTTCACCAGGGTGGAGTTCTTGTCATGCAATCCTTTCCACTGTTAATCCAGGTTTTCTCCTCCTTGGTTGTAAAATAGTAACAGCTGTTTCGGTCCCATGGCCTCCTCTTAGGACAAGGGTTACATCTGTGGTCTGAGTTTTGAATGATTGGCTCGTGGCAGAGTCTGATGGTCATTTGTCCCTGCCTCTTGAATAGATTGGATATCTGTGATTTGAGAAATTCCTCCTCCATGGGAACGTTCTGGCAGTTGTGCAGCTGCTGGGATAAGTTATCCTGCTGTTAATGATGATTTTCTGAACTTGTCTCAATTTCTCTGAAACTGAGTTAATTTCATTAGATGTCTGCAAAAACATCATCCCTAAGGTCACTAGCCCAATCAGCAGCGTCAGGGAAAGGTTTAGCAGACTCAGAGAGGTCTGATGTCTTATGACAGATGGGGCTGGATACCCCAAAAGCCAGTTCTGTGAGGTGATCATTTGCCTCCCAATTGTTCTGCTCTCCATGGATTCCTTTCTTCTTGTCTCCCATTCCTGCTTATCTGGATATAGTATGATTCAGTCCATCTGCAGACATAAATGGTTTTAACCAGGAGAAGTCCAAAATTAAGGTGTCAGCAAGGTGATGCTTTCTCCCCAAAGTCTGTAGCATTCTGATGTTGGCTGCCAGTGGTCCTTGGGGTTCCTTGGCTCATGTCCCTGCCTCATGTCACATGGCAATGTCAACAATCTTAGTAATTTTGATGCAACTTCATACCAAGAGTTATCACCAGCCACTTAGTGCCAACAATGGGGTTCCTACTGCTAAATGAACCGTGAGAATCCAATTTCAGAATCCTGTCCTGAGGGCCTTTTTTCAAGGGCCACCCTTGAGACCAGCTGTCTTAGGAGGCAATTCGTGTGGTGTGGGGCACTGTTTCTGCGTGAAGCTGGTTTGGGGCCCAAGAAGAGCTGGTCACTCCAGCAGAGGCCAGACAAGAAGTAGCCAAAGGCCCTGGGGACACATGTGGCCGAGAGGCCCCAATGCGGCGTTGAGAGATGTCTGAATCAAAGGTCCACCATAGATTTTCTTTCAAAACGAGGCTTACCCTATTTGCATTTATTGATGTCATGTGATGGATATAGCTCAAGTCCTCATTCTGGCATCTTACTTCATGATATGAATTTGCTTTTGAGTGCTTCCTTTGTTTTGCATCTTTTGTCTTCATCATGTGTGTTTTCTTCAGGCTATTTCTCTGCTTTGGTGGCAATTTGGCAGGCTATTTGCTCTGGAACCACCAGACCTTGTCAGTACAAGATGTGTCAGATATGCTAACACACAATCTGGGGCATAAAACCCAAGACGCCACACACAGATGTACTCCCTGTTTGTTTTACTGCTGCACATTTCCGCCCTGCAAAGTCCAGGAACCTTGATAAAGTCTATTTTGCCTGATGCCTGACAAAAGAGAAAAACGAAGTTGGTTTGTTTATTATTATATACACAGCTTTAGCGAGAACATTCCTGAGAGAACTTCTATTTTGGCCAGGTTCAATGAGAACCAAATCCTCTGCTTACAATTTCCCATGTCTGATGACTGGAAGAATTTTCTGTACAACAGCTTCCTTCTCCACTACCCATATGGTCTTGGAGTTGGACACTGTGGGCAGTTTCTATGGTCGTATGACCTCCGACCCTACTCCTTTGTGTCACAACACCAGCTGAGGCAGCACGGAGGGTGGGAGGTATTCTGGAAGCCTACAGCTGGTGATAACTTAAAACAGGTACAAAAATCTACAAGCTGCATAAATCCAGTTCAATCAACCCAAACTATATGTATCCCATGCCAGTTTCCCCTTCACCACTCCCACATCACCTGACATGAGGAGAAGGAAAATTCCAGGCCAAAAGAGATTGTGGTCTTAACTGAAGGCAGCAAAACTGCCTTACCTCTGCATCTTAAGCCAAAGGCCTTAGACTGTCTCTACAATATATTCCATCCTGACAACCCCAGTCATCCAAATGTCAAAGAACTTAATCCTTGAAAGCAACCTTAGAAACCATGTACTCCAACCTACTTATCTTGCCTTCAGGGAATAATGGACCAATGAAATTAAGTAACTTGACTGAGGCCACATACAGCTTTTTTGTCTCTGAACCAAAAATAAGGACTCACGTTTTCTGAGTTGATAGTCCCACATGACTCGAAAATGAGTGGTCCCCTTAGCTTTCAGTGGAGTAGGTCAGAGTTGTCACCCAAGGCAAGATTTCTCCAACCGTCATCTATCTTGGCTGACTTTCTGCTACCATTGATTTTAGAAGGGTATAGTCCTAGACATTCATCAAAAAGTCATCTGTAGAGGACAACCAGCAAGATGGCGGCAGAGTAAGGCGCTCCTAGAGTCAGCTCGTGCTACAGGGCAGTTAGTAATCATCCAGAGCTATCTAAAGCACCTGTTTGGGGGCTCCAGGAGACCAGAAGAGCATCCTGCAATATCCTTGAAAGAATGGAAGGAGGAAACTGCCCATCTGCAGAGAAGATTCATGAGTAGAGCACTCCACGCCCTGGAGACCAGTGCCCATCCTCCACTGGTGGCACAAGCCACCTGGGGAGCTATTCCATGACTGGAATTGGAAGCTCCACTTCCCAAAAACAGGGGAGGAAGAGACGATTGGGAACCAACTTCAGCTACTGATTAGTAAATTCAGCAAGCTAAAGTATAATCCTAAGAATAGCTAAAGTTTGGACCTAAGTCAGAAAAAGGGTGGTAGCCATCATTTTAACTCTACCCCTGGCAGGAGGGGAAGCCAGGCTGACTGAAAATCACAGTGACAGTAGGGACTGGCTTCTTTCACCCACATCAGCCTGCAGCCCTAGCTAAGGCTTTGGACCCACCGCTAGCAGGGAAGAAGCTGGGAGGCCCTGCACCAGCCTCTCCTGGTACATTTGGCAGGCACAGACTGAATAGTTGGAAGTCCACCCAGGGCAACTGTGGACCCGCACAGCAGAGAATGCTGCCCACACCTGCAGCTCCATCCCCACTCCAGGCAGTGGAGAAAGGGGATTGAAGCTTCATCAGTTTCTCTGGGCAACTATAGTCTAGGCCTGCACGACTTGGATTATTACACACGGCTATGGCTCTGTCCCTACCCTGGCAAAGGAGAAAGTTGGAAGAAGCTACACTGGTCCCTGGGGCAATGAGGGCAGCTTGAGCCTCCACTGCTTATAGCACCAACTCCATCCTTGGCTCCTACTACACAACCAGCAACGGAGAAAAGGCAAGAAAGCTCTAAACTAAAGAGAGAAACTGCACCCAGAATAAATACATCTAGTAAACCAGATGCCAAGACTCCAACAAAAAATTACAATCTACACCAAGAAACAAGAAGATATGGCCCAGTTAAAGGAACAAGATAAGCCTCCAGATGACAAAAAGGAGATGAGACAACTAATCATAGATGTTCAACTCCTTAATAAATTCAATGAGATGGCTAAAGAGATTAAGGATATTAAGAAGACATTGGATAAGCACAAAGAAGAATTTGAAAGCATACACAGAAAAATAGCAGATCTTATAGGAATGAAAGGTGCAATAAATGAAATTAAGAATACACGGGAATCATATAATAGCAGATTTGAGGAGGAAGAAGAAAGGATTGGTGAGCTTGAAGAAATGGCCTCTGAAAGCAAACATACAAAAGAATAGATGAAGAAAAGACTGGACAGAATTGAACAAGGTTTCAGGGAACTAAATGACAGCAAGAGATGTGCAAGTATACGTGTCATGGGTATCCCAAAAGGAGAAGAGAAGGGAAATGGGGCAGAAGGAATATATGAAGAAATAATGGTAGAAAATTTCCCAACCCTATTGAAGGACATGCATATCCATGTCTAAGAGGCACAATGTACTCTCATCAGAATAAATCCGAGACACATACTAATCAGAATGTCAAATACCAAAGATAAAGAGAGAATTCTGAGAACAGCAAGAGAAAAATAATGCACAACATATAAGGGATACCCAATAAGATTAAGTGCCGATTTCTCATCAGAAACCATGGAGGCAAGAAGACAGTGGTATGATATATTTAAGATATTGCAAGAGAAAAACTTCCAGCCAAGAATCTTATTATATCTGGCAAGATTGTCTTTCACAAATGAGGGCAAGTTTGGAATATTCACAGATAAACAGAAACTGAGAGAGTTTGTAACCAAGAGACAAGCTTTGCAGGAAATACTAAAGGGTGTGCTACAGCCTGAAAAGAAAAGACAGGAGAGAGAGGCTTGGAAAAGAGTCTAGAAATGAAGTTTATAGCAGTAAAAGTAACTAAAAGTGTCAAAAGACTGGTGAAAATAAAATGACAGATAAAACCCAATTATTTAGGAATAAACTTATCCAATGATGTAAAGCACTTGTACTCAGAAAACTACAACTCACTGTTAAAAGAAATTGAAAAAGACCTTAATAATTGGAAGAATATTCCATGCTCACGGATTGGAAGACTAAATATCATTAAGATGTCAATTCTACTCAAATTGATAGATAGATTCTTATGCAATGCTGATAAAAATTCCACCAGCATTTTAAAAATAAATGGAAAGCATGGTTATCAAATTTATTTGGAAGGGTAAGGCGTCCTAAATAGCCAGAAACATCTTAAAAAGAAAAAGTGAAGTTGGAGGACTTTAAATTATATTACCTAGGGGGTCGGATGTAGCTCAACTGGTTGGGCGTCCGTCTCCCATATGGAGGGACCCGGGTTCGATTCCCGGACCTCCCGGTAAAAAAAAAAAAAAAAAATAAATTATATTACCTACCTACAGTGGTAAAAACAGTATGGTACTGGCATAAAGACAGATACATTGACCAATGGAACTGAATTGATGGTTCAGAAACAGACCCTCACATCTAGAGTCAAGTGATTTTTCACAAGCCTGTCAAACTTACCCAGCTTAGGCAGAACAGTCTATTCAACAAATGGTGCTGAAAGAACTAGATATCCATAGGCAAAAGAAGCAAAGAGGACCCCTATCTCACACCTTATACAAAAATTAACTCAAAATGGAACAAAAACCTAAACATAAAAGCAAGAATCATAAAGCTTCTAAAAGAAAATGCAGGAAAACATCCTCAAGACCCGGTGGTAGGTGGTGGATCCTTAAAGGAGGTAAGAGGAAGACCGAGATGGACTACTGATGTTTAATATATGTAGAAGTTTTCATTAACTTTTCTGTAAAAGTGTGGAAATGTATGGAGTTGATGGGAACACATTATAGTGAGTTTAACAGCTGGTTTATAAATGGGAATGTGGCTGTAAAGGGTAGTCTAGGGATGTAAATGCCAATTGACAGAAAGCTAGAGAATAATCTAGGGACTGAATAGCACAGTAAACCCAGAAGTGGATGAGAATTGTGGTTGATGTCGCAGATGCAAGTGTCCTTTGTGAGCTAGAGCAGATGTACATCACTATTGCAGGGTGGTGGGAACGTGGAGAAGCATGGGAAAAATACAACTGGAGTGACCTATGGACTGTGGTTAACAGTAATAATGTAATATTCATGCATCTATGCCAAAGATGTACTGTGTTGATAATGGCAGAGTATGGAAAGTGTGCCAAATGTACGCTATGGACCTGGTAATAATCTGATGATATTATCTCATAATCTGTAACAAATGTTCCACCACGGTGTGGTGTGTTGATAGAGGGGTGTTGTATGGAAATTCTGCACATGTGCATGATTGTTCTGTAAGTTTACAACTTCTATATGAAAATATATTTAAAAAGTAATAATAGGGTAGGTTGGGGGAAAATACACCAAATGTAATATTAGGACTATAGTTGGTAGTAAGATTCTGATGATATTCTTTCATAATTTGTAAAAAATATGTCACAACAATGCAAAGTGTTGGTGGTGGGTTGATGTGTGGGGCCCCTGTATGATGTTATGCATGTTTGCTTTGTAAGTTCACAACTTTTACTATACACTTATTGTTTATGTATGTTCATGTATAAATGATATAAAAATAATAATAATAATAGGGTCAACTGGGGGAAAATACACCAAATGTAAGATTCTTTGGTTAGTAGTAATATTTTGAGGATGTTCTTTAATCATTAGTTTAAAATATTTTACAACAATGCAAGGGATTGGTAGTGGGGTGAGGCACGAGAGCTCTGTATGATGTTATGTATGTTTGTTTTGTAAGTTCACAACTATTACCATACAGTTACTGTTTATGTATGTTTATGTACGAGTGATACACTTCAATAAATATTTTTAAAAAGTCACCTGTAGTGAGTCTATATAAGATTTCTTCACATAAAGAAAAGATTTTCCAATTTTTTGGACTATCTTAGCTCATAATAATAATAATAATAATAATAATAATATTAGGCATAGCTAATGAAACCAACACAGTTCACTTCTTCAAATACATCACAAGGGGACATTTGGGAGCACGGGAACTTAAAATCTTCAACTTTTTTAACTGAAGAATTTTTCAGTTTAAAGCCAAAGCATACTCTTTTGTATCCATTTTAAAATTTAATATTAGTAATGATACCGTCATACTTTTGCGGTGAGTTTAAAATTAATTATGTTCACAATATTTTCATCGTGTTAGACACTCAGTATAGATAATTGGAACAGGAATGTTTTTCAGCATGAGTCAAATCACTGACAAAGTTCTCCTCATTTCATCTGTTTGTAGTGTCATGTGTACTGTTGCATTTTATGTACATTTACCACTGAATAAATGTTTAGCAAAGAATAAAAAACAAACCTGCCTTACCTATGAAAATTTTACAAAAGTATATGCCCGTGTGAATGTGAACACATTATTAGGTCTCTCTAACCCTGTCCTTAAAAGGGGCCCATCGAAGTGAGAGGCCCTAAGCTCAAGCTTCTTTAGCTATAAATCTGCTTCTACCAAACAACAGGTTTTTTTTTGTTTGTTTGTTTGTTTTTTTTATGGTACTGGGGGCTGGGGATTGAACCCAGACCTCGTATGTGGAAAGCTGGCACTCAACCACACTGAGCCACATTGGCTCCCGAGTTGGTTTTTTCATTTGTTTTGCTTGTTTTTTTTTTAAGGAGGCATCTGCCTCCCTGTTTGTTTTTTGTTGTTTTTTTTAGGAGGCTACGGGAACTGAACCTGGGACCTCAACTGCTTGAGCCACATCTGCTCCCTGAAACAATTTAAAAAACACAAAATTTTAAAAGAGAGTTTGTTGATAATGACATCAGAGCAAGGGGAGCTGGTTGTAGGATTCAATTGCTGGATGTCATTAATCTAAGATCACTCGATACTGTCTCCCCAGTGGAGATATTGCCCCTTGTGGTCTATAATTTTATATAGAGACATTAATAAACTGCTAAATAGGTGTAAGAAGTGCAAACAAAGCTCTGATTTTTTTGCCCCCCATGATGACTGATGCTTTTTAGGAAATAAATATAAAAAAATCTTTTAAAAAATGTTTCTTGTTCCTTTAAGTTCCCCTGCCTTGTTGGTGCTTGTTCGTGAACTGTGCCAATGAGGGGAAGTTGCAGAACCCAATAAAAGGAGATTATACTTCCTAAGGAAGGATTTAGTACAATGCTGTGCAAAGGGACTTTCTGTGATGGCAACGTTCTGTATCTGTGCTGTCCAAAATGGTAGCCGCCAGCCACATGTTGCTACTGAGCACTTAAAAATAAAATAGGGGAAGGGGCGCATGAAAAGGGCCTAGGGCTCCCAAGAGTCATCATGTGGCTGACCAGAGCCGGGATGGGGCACAGGTGCTTCTTCCACCAGTGACAGCTCATCCTGGGCTCCCAGGTATGTGCCTGGCCGTCGCCTCCTTGAATGATCCCCCCAGAGAACCCACTTGAATGGGTCCAGAGGCCCCAGAGCCTGGCACAAAGGAGCCAAACAAAACAATCAAGATTCTCCAACAATCTCAGTCAGAGCTGACTCCTGCACCAGGATTGGAAAATTAGCCTGTAGAACATGACATACTTGTGTAAAAGGGTCCGGAGGACCCGGGAAGGGTCTGGGGACTGCGCAGGAAGTAGGGGGAGGGCAATGCCAAGTTCTAGAAGGTAAGTTTAATGATCCTTACGACCCGTCTATTACCCCCATTTTACCGAGGAGGAAGCATCCGACTCAGAGAGGCTGGGGACTTGCCCAAGCTCACACAGCTGGGATTCAAACCTTGGTATGTCGCTGATCCGATTCGCAAGCCCAGGCTCCTTCGTCACATCCCGGGAACCCCTCCTTCAGCCATTGTGGGGCCAGAGGCGCGCGGCACAACGAGCAGCTTCTAGGCTGACTTCATTGTAGTCTCTGAAGGCTGTTCCCCCCTCTGCATTCCTGCTACCCCGAAACCCATCCTTCCAGAGCTGATCCTAAGAAGGGAAAGAGCCTCAATTTCCCCTTTCTGCGTGTGTTGAGTAAGGGCCTCCCTCCAGTAACAAAGAGGGCGAGAAAAGAAAAAGAACGCGTCGTTTCAAGCCCCGAAGCCCACCTCCCACTGCGCACAGTCCGGCGGGCAGGGATGGGGCTCGGTCCCTTTAAGTCCCGCCCGGGAACGCCCCGGGCCTGGCCGAGCCTCTCCCGCATCCGCCCGCGGGGCCTCGCAGCGCTCGGCCGGGCCTGAGGCTCCTCCTCGCCGAGCCCCCGCCGCGGGCCGCCGCCTCCTGCCGGGCCTCCCCCGCGCCGGCCGCCGCCGCCATGAGCCGCATCTACCAGGACAGCGGCCTCCGCAACAAGCCGGTGCGGAGCGCGCGGCTGCCGGGGGCCTGGGAGCCCGCGGCCCACCAGGGGTAGGCTCCGCCGCGCCCCCGCACCCGCAGGCCGGGGCTCGGGGCCCGCGACCCCCACGCGCGGCCCGGGGCGCGCCCGCCGCTCCGCACCGCCCCCGTCGCGAGCCACTCCTCCCCCGCAACCTCGAGCGCGGGCTCCGGGATTGCGGGGTGGGACGAGGGGCCGGGGAGGGCCTCCAGGTCACCCTTACCAGCGCGCGCCCCCGCCAGCCCCCCGGCCGGAGCGCGCCCGCCAGGACGCAGCGGGGCGCAAAACTCCTCGCCGGGCCCCGGCACCCTCGGGAGACCGTCCCGACTCCTAGTCTGGGCTCACGAGGCGGGGCTGCGGGGCTGCGGGGCTATCAAGTCCAGCTGCTCCGCTGCCTCCCGGCCTTTGCACAGTCTGCCCCGGTCTCCAGAGGGGCGGCGTCCCGGCTGGGGCCGGACAGCGCGGGGAGCAGGCGGGCGGGCCTGGGGGAGGGCAGGGCTGCCGGCAGCCCGGTGTGGAGGCGGGGGAGGGCGAGGCCCTGTGCTCACGGAGGCTAGGAGAACCAGGCACACTAGAAAAGCCAGAACATTCTTAGGATCAGGTATCCCATTGCTATTATTTATTGTAGTCTATATACCAAAAATATTATTTTGCAATTTATAAGTTTGTTACTCATTTATTAGTTCTATAATGTTTTATAAGTAATAAATTATTTTTATAAGTAAAAAAAAAAAAGAACCATGAACAACCCCCCAAATTTTTAATTAAAAAAAAAGGACCATGAGCCTTTCCATTGGCCATGACCAACGCTAAAGGATTTGTGCGGGTGGGTGGGGTGTGGAGGGGGTTTGGATAGGGACGAGTAAGGCAGAATGAGGGTTTTTTTTGTTTCCGCCCCCATCCCTCTCCCATTCACATCTTCTGTGGCCTCCACCTCTCTCCCATTACTGTTATTCCAAAAAAGGAAGCCCCCAGGCTCTGCTTCTCTGAAAACTAGAATCAGAGCTGGGGGCTTACAGCTCCCTCCATGACCCACCGTGCCATCTTGAGCTAGTCACATAACTTCTGAGGCAGGGTTTCTCCAGCTCTGAAGGGGAGCAACCATTTCCTCCCTGGGTTTTTGGCCCTGTGAATAGGAGTGAGAGTAGGAATATGAAAGAGCTTTCAAACAGGTGAAAAGTGAAGCAGCTTTCTTTAAAGTAAAATCTTATATGTGGTAAGTGTGCAGTCGCTTACAAAACGCCTTCACACACTTGGTCTTGTGTAATCCTCAGGAGCAGAGTGAGGCAGCTGTTGCTGTTCCCATTTTATAGATGTCAAGACTGAGGCTCTGGCTACGGAAGCCCCCAGGGGCTCTGCAGCTTGGCCTCAGAGCCACCTGACAAGGCCCCTTGTGCCCTCTGGGCAGTGCCCAGCCTCTGGGACCCTTGGAGGATGGAAGCCCAGAGGCTCAGTCATGGGCCTGCTCAGGGCCGTGACTAGGAGAGGCGTGGAACTTGCTTCTCTTCCAGGCCAGACTCTGACCTGGGCCCTCAGGGGCCCTTTACTGAGGGCTGACTGGACTTTCCCTCTCGTGCCCAGAGGCAACGGCGTCCTGCTGGAGGGAGAACTGGTGGACGTATCTCGGCACAGCATCTCCGATGCCCGTGGCAGGAAGGTGAGGCTGCTCCCTGGGTGACAACTGCAGGCCTGGCTTCCCAGGACTCTTCCTCGAGAGGCATCTCCCCGCGCCAGGGTCTACCCGTGCCCAGGACTTGGGATCCAGCTCGTTCCTTGAGGCGCTCACAGGGAAGGTGGGAGGGAAGAAGGGAGGCAGCAGCCAAACAGGCCTGTCCGGGGACAGGTGGGAGGGCCTGGGTTCTTGCCTGGGTCACAGCTGAGAAGACGGATGGGGCCCTAAACCCAAAGAGCATGTTTGGGGCCATGATTGGGAGAGTTGAGAGCAGGAGAGGATGAGGTGGGTGGTCTGGGACGAAGGCTGTCGCTGGCCTGCCTGGAAGGCCCTTTGAAGAGTCCCGTCGCCTGCTGATGGAACAGAATTAGCGGGGCCCAGGCCCTGGCCCTGGCCCTGGCCTGGTGGTTCCCACTGTCCCGAGTTGGCGGACAGGCTCAGGGTGGGTTAACGATGCCGGGCCAGCGGCCACTTTTCCCGTTTTGAGTGCCAGATCTCTTCCTGGGAAGTGGTGAGCACTTTTGGCTTTTTGGAATTGAGTTATTTGGAGTGTTGGGTTTTTACAAAGCAGGTCACCCACCCGTGTGGACAGTTCGGGGAGCAGCGGGGATGGGGGGGTGCTGTATCCCGGGCCCTCGCTTGGCAGCCTGAATGTGAAGTGCACACTGCTGACACTGCTGGGGCTGCCGGTCCCGGGGCGAAGCCCCTTCTGGCCTTGCCCTCTTAGCCGCCTGGGGCCATGCCCTGGACTGCCCCGCAGCCCAGGTGCTCACAGAACACTGGGTGCTCGCCGAGCCGCACTGGCCTGCATCTCTTTCCTGAGCACTAGTTCTGAATTTCCACCCCCCTTTCAAATTCCCCCCCGCCTCCCCGATCTGCCCTCAATCCTGCCTCCTTGGTGTCTAAAACTGAGCTCTTCAAACGCCTCTCAAGCGGCCTGGGGCTACCTGGAGCCCCTTTTACTCTCCTACACCCCACAGGAACGGCTTCTGCTCCCAACTCACCAGTATTTTGATGCTTTGCTGCCCCCTACCCTCCCTAGCACACCCATCCAGACACCCACCCCACCCCCCAGCCTGCCTGCCCAGGAGTGCCGGGCTGTGCCCCGACTCTGAGGCAGGACTCCTGCTGGGGTCCGCCTGCTCTCAGACAGGCAGAGGTCTTCTCCCCAGCCCTTCTCCAGACGTGCCTCCTTGAGTTCCTCGTTCCCGATGGCAGGGTTGGTAGCCTTCCCAGCCACTGGCCTACAACCTCAGCCACCACCTCCCCTCACAGCCAGCCAGGCAGGGCCGAGTCCCCATGGCCTCCCACTTTGGCCACCCCCCCCCTTCCATGCCCACTCACTGCAGAGCCTCAGAAACTCCAGCCTGTCCTTATATGACCCCCCTCCTGCCCTCCTGCCTTCTGGCTGCCCCCCGAAGCTCCATCTCTTGGAGCATTTCATTGGCCCCGTTTTTATGAGAATAGTGGCACATAGCATTGACGACACACTTCTTGCTTTACACCTTGTTTGTTCCTCTGTTACATGCCATTGAATCCTTACAACACTGCAAGTAGCCATCACTCTGTCCCCATGTTACAGGGGCTGCTGAGGCTCGGGAGGGCTGGGAGAGATTTGTCTCAGGCCACACATCTGTAGGCGGGGGCGGAGTGGCCGCTCTGAGCCAGGGCTCCTTCTCTGTGTCCCTTTCATGATGCCTTGGCTTCTTGCACTCCTGCTTTAGGGTATTTGGCATCCTCGGTGCTTGGTTTGTGGTTTATGTCTCTGGCTGTCTGGAGGCTGGGGCTCAGGCTCGGCAGCCCACCTATTATCGACCTGTAGCGTGGCTCACTATGTGTGGCGGGTGCGCTACTGAACACGTGAACGAATGGGTGGCTGTTTGAATGGGGGCATCTGCCCAGCTTGCACATCTTTTGGAGCTGAGGTGGGGATCTCGGGAGAGGGCTGCAGCCAGAGCCCAGTGGAGACTGTGTCTTGGGGGTCTGGGCAGTGGAGGCGGCCCCCTCATTCTCTCTCTCTCTTTCTCTGCTTGGCCCCAGGAGCGCTACTATGTTTTGTATATCCAGCCCAGGCGCATCCATCGCCGTAAGTTTGACCCCAAAGGAAATGAAATTGAGCCCAACTTCAGCGCCACCAGGAAGGTGAACACGGGCTTCCTCATGTCGTCCTACCGTAGGTATCCCCCGCCTCCCCCTCAAGGCCCTCCGGCCGGCATGGCCTGCCTTTGCCTCCTGAGCCCCTTGGCCCCTTCAGACTTCCCAGCATGGTCGGCCTTGAAGCCTGGACCCGAGGGCCCCCTGGCTGGACTCCTTCCCGCCCCCCATTCACTCAGAGGTTTCCCATTGTCAACTGCTGCTGTCTCCTGCCGCCTGGCAGGGTCCTCCGTGACCCTGGCTCTGGGGTCTAACTGCCTTTGTACAGAGCCCAGGCCAGAGCCCTGGTGACCTCCCTGGTTGTTTATTATTATTATTAATTATTATTATTATTATTATTGTAGTAACATACACGAAATTTCCCACTTTAACCTCTGTCGTGTATACCGTTCCGTGATACTAATTACACTCGCGATATTGTGCTATCATCACCATCTTCCATTTCTAAAACGTTTTCATCACCCAAAACAGAGCTCTGTACCCAACAAACAATAATTCCCCATTCCCTCCCCACCTTTTGCCCCACCCCAGTTCCTAGTAATCTATAATCTATTTGCCGTCTCTATCTATTTGTTTATTCTAGGTATTTCATACAAGTGAAATCATTCAATATTTGTCATTTTGGGGCTTATTTCACTTGATATAACGTTTTCAAGGTTCATCCACGTAATAGCATGTATCAGAACTTCATTCCTTTTTAGGTTGAAGAGTATCCTGTTGTATGTAAATATCACATTTTGTTTATCCATTCATCAGTTGATGGACACTTGTGTTGCTTCCATTTTTGGGCAATTGTGAATAATGCCGCTATGAACATTAGTGTGAAAATGTTTGTTCTAGTCCCAGCTTTCAATTCTTTTGGGTATATACCTAGTAGTGGGCTGTCAGGTCATATGGTAATTGTACACTTAACTTTCTGAGGAACTGCCAAAATGTTCCATAGCAGCTGCACCATTTTATATTCCTACCAAGGATGTACTAAGGTTTGTATTTCTCTGCATCCTTGCCAACACTTTGTCTGTTTTTTAAATAATAGCCATCCTAGTGGGTGTGAGGTAGTTTTTTGTGGTTTTGATTTGCATTTCCCTAATGGCTGACGATGTTGAGCATCTCTCTATGTGCTTGTTGGCAATTTCCCTGGCAACCTCCATTTTACTGCTGAAGTTCTCATTTGGTTCCTGGGCCCTCCGTGAACTGGTTCCTCTTCCCAGTTTTGGCTGTAGAAGGTCCTCTTTGCTTCTCTCCAGTATGAGAAGGTTTTGTGGTTGAGGTGGGAATCCATCCATCCGTTTATCATTATTTTTCATTCATGCTTTCAGTTGCTCATTGATTCTCTGAACATTTCATGAACATCTACCACATGCCAGGCCTCATGCCATGCAGTGGGAGTATAGGGAGATATAGACCCAGCACCTGCCCTCGAGATGTCTCCAGTCTGGTGGAAGAGACAGGCAGGCCCGTGACTGCAGCCTGTGAGCAGGTCAGGCCAAGGCTGCACCAGGGGCCTGGGAGCTCAGGGAGGGGCTCTGAACCCAGGCAGGCATGGCCAGGGAAGCTTCCTGGAGGAGGGAGCACCAGAACGTAATCCCGAAAGATAAACAGGTGTCAGCCGGGCCACCAGAGCTAGGAAGGGTGTTTGCAGGGGGTGGGGGCAGTGTGCCAGGCAAAGGGAAGCAGTGGGGGCAGGCAGCAGCGGCGAAGCTACAAGCCTGGCAGGCTGGGTCGTTTGGAACCCAGAGGGGCAACACAGGCTGAAATTCAACCGAGGGAGCCCTTTAAGGAGTGATTTTAAGTAGGGGAGTAACATGATGAGGTTTGCTTTAAAAAACAAAACAAAACTCTGGAATGGTGAATGGAGCGGGAAGGCCTGTTGGAGGCTGTTATGGTAACCCAGGAAGGAGATGAAGAGCGTCTGAATTACGGACTTGTTGGTGGGGGCGAGAGACTGGATGGGCTCAAGGTAGAAGAGGGGAAAGGCCTCTATTTGACTGGCTATGAGAGAAGGAAGGAGGGGCCAGGTGAGACTCCAGGGTGTGGGCTTGGCTGCCAGGTGCTAAGGGATGGAGTGTAAGATGAGCAGGTTTGGGGAGAAGGGTTGCTTTGGGATCACTGGGTTAGAATTGCCAGTGGCACTTCCAGGCAGAGGTAGATGTCCATTGGGGACTTGCAGGTGGTTCTAGAAGTCAGGGAGAGAACTAGGCTGGCAGCACCCATGTAGGAGTGAGTAGCATGTTGAGAGTATGAAGCTGTGGAAGTGAATGAAGTTACCCAGGAGGAGAAAAGAAGTAGGCACAGGAGGCCATCTCAGGGAACACCATCTTTTTTTTTTTTTTTAAATCACAATGGGCAATTTTAACATACATGTCTCAATAGCTGATAGAAAAAGCAGAAAAAATAAACCATAGGAATGTAAAAGATCTGAACTACAAAAAAAACAAACTTAACCTAGTGAAATATATAAAACTCAGTGCCTATAGAATGCATATCCTTTATGGTGCATATGTACTGTTTACCCAAATTATCATATGTTGGGCCATAAAACAAGTCGTGAAAGGATTTGAAGGATTCGGGTCATAGAGTGTGTTCCCTGACTTCAGTGGCATTAAGCTAAAAGCCAATAACTTAAAAAAAACAACTAAAAATCCCCCAAATACTTGAAGATTGTGCAATATACTTGTTTTTTTTTTGTTTGTTTTGTTTTTTTTTTATCGGGAGGTACTGGGGATCGAACCCCGGTCTCTCCATATGGTAGACGGACGCTGAACCTCTTGAGCCACGTCCGTTTCCCTGCAATATACTTCTAAAATGTCCATGGATCAAAAAATAAGCCCACAATGAAAATTAGAAAATATTTCAAACTAATGATAATGAACTTGTATGACATAGCCAAAACTGTATTCGGAAAGAAATTTATAGCCTTAAAATGTATATATATACATGTGTTAGAATTAATGCAAGGTAGTAAATCATTAATCAAGTCTCCATCAGATTATAATCAGATTATAAAAAGTAAATTAAACCCAAATAAAGAGAAGAAATGATATAATGGGGCCCAACCTCAAATTAATAATAAAGAAAATTACCAGAAAGAAAATGAATGAATGAAGCCAAAAATTGGTTTTTCAAAAAGGGAACACCATCTTGGTGGACAGAGGAAGGAGTCCTGTGGGGAGCAGGAGCTGGAGTCTCCCAGAGGTCTGAGGGGAGGGGGTGTCATCTCGGAAGCCCAGTGAAGCTGGGGGAACAGGAGTGAGGAGGTGGCCGTGGGCTCAGGTGCCGCCCGAGGCCCAGGGAGAGTGGAGCATCCAGTGGGTTTAGCAGTTAGGAGCTCACTGGTGACTATCGTGGAGGGGGCAGGGTCTGGCGTGGTAGACGGTGAAGCTGGAAGGCAGGAAGGCGCTGGGAAAGATGCAAGAGTGAGGAGGGGGCGGGATGTGGAGTCCAGACGAGGAACTGGCTTAAGGCAGGCGGGAGGAGCAGAGGGCAGGAGGAGGGGCTGCCTGCGGGCTGTGATGGGCGAGTAGGTGGAGGCAGGGCCCTAGGAGGGCCCCGCCTGATGGCTTCTGTTATCTTGCCAAGTCGAGGCAGGGGTTTGAGGAGAATGGAGCAGTTTGGAATTCCTCTGTCTGGAAGAGCTGTCAGGGGAATCCCAGAAGGTGTCCCTGGCAGAGCTTGGCTGAGGTTTAGAGCACGAAGGACGCGGTCTGGTCTGAGTGCTTGGTTGGGATGTTCTCCAGCAGAGGTGGCTACCTGGGTGTTGGCGTGGGGAAGGCCACCTGTTCGGTGGCTTCAGGGTTGCTGTGGGGGGTGTAGCCACGTGCACCTTCGTGTGGTCTTGGGGCCTTGGGAGCCCCCCAGCCCTCTGAGGCTGGGCCCCATTTTCTCACTCTGGGGGCCTTAACTGGACTGTCAGAGAGCACCCTCTACCCCCAACCCCATCCTCCAATGAGGCCTGGAGATTTGGGCCTCTTGAGGTGGGAAGGTGTTTTTAGTTTGCTAAAGAAGATACCATAAAATGGGCTGCCTTTTTTTTTTTTTCTTTTTGGAGGTACCAGGGAATGAACCCAGGGCCTCGGACATGGGAAGCAGGTGCTCAACCACTTGAGCTGCATCTGCTCCCCTGGGCTGGCTTCAAACAATGGGAATTTATTAGTTTACAAGCTCAGAGTTTTGAGGCTGAGAAAAATGTCCAATCAAGGCATCATCAGGTTGATGCTTTCTTCGTGAAGACCAGCTGCCTGCCGTCCTTGACTCCTCTGCTACATGGCAAGGCACATGGCGGCATCTGCTGGTCTCTCTCTTCTCTTCCAGGTTTCACTGCTTTTAGCTTCTTGCTTCCATGGCTTTCTCTTTTTCTCTCCGTATTCATCTTGTTTATAAAGGACTCCAATAAGAGGATTAAGACCCACCCTGAATGAGGCAGATCACATCTTAAGAGCCTGCTCCCCAAAAGATCCTGCTTACTGTGGGCCTACACCCACAGGAATGGGTTAACTTTAAGAGTGTGTTTTTCTGGAGTCCAAACAGCTTCAAACCACACCGAAGGGGAGACTGTTGGATTCCTCCCCGAGTTGACCAGGAGAGCTCGGCCAGGGCCACGTGAGCAGACCAATAGAGTATGGGCACCGCCACAGTCTATTCCTGGTTCCAGCAGACCCTCCCCAGCCAGGGAGACCCCGTGAGTCTGGAGAGAGCACTGCCTGGCTGCCAGGATCTCAGGGAAAAGGCAGGGTCGTGTGGTGGGTTTGAATCCTGCCTCTACTGGCTGGCTGTGTCACCTTGGGCAGGTTGCTTCACCTCTCTTAAGCACTGGCTTTCTCTGTACAATGGGAATAATAAAACATACTAACACTCACTGAGGGTTAACTATGTGCCGGGCACTGTGCTAAGTGCTTTCCATGCATTATTTCATTTACATCTGATATCAGTCCTGTCAGGTCGATGCCACTTTTATCCCTATTTTCTAGGCAGAGAGTTGCTAAGTAACTTGCCCAAGGTCACACAGCTGCTAAGCAGTAGATGCAGATGCACCCCAGGCAGTCTGCTGTGGACTTTCCTTGATGAGTCCTCACAGAACTGATCACCTACCTTACAGGTGATTGTGAGGGTTCAATGAGGAAATGGGCATAAACCCTCAACCCTCCCTGATGCAAAAGAGGCCCTCCAGGGGCTCCCAGGGAGATCGATGGTAACCCTCTCATGCTGTGTGCCTGCAGAGGTGGAAGCCAAGGGGGACACCGACAGGCTCACGCCCGAGGCACTGAAGGGGCTGGTGAATAAGCCAGAGCTGCTGGTGCTGACCGAGGGACTCACTCCCGACCAGACAGTGGCGTTCTGGCTGCCCGAGTCCGAGATGGAGCAGATGGAACTCGAACTGGGGGCCGGGCTGCGGCTGAAAACTCGGGGTGACGGCCCCTTCCTGGGTGAGTGGTCCAGGTCTGGCCTCTGTGGGAACACGACCCCTTGGGATTTATTCCTAAGCCCCTTAACAAGTGGTGTCCCTTAGCCTTGACACTCTGTCCCTTAGCCCAGGGGGTCCCCCAATCCCATGGTTTGTGGGTGGCCTCTCCCATCTAGTGCTCCAGGGGTCCCACCTGGGCCCTCACTGACCCACCCAGGCCTGGAAAGAACAATGGCTTACCCAGCCCTTTGGGACCCCACCATGGGTCACCTTCCCCCTCCCACAGCCTGTTGGTTTTCTGCTACAGGGAGAGAAGCCATTCAACTTCTTTCCTTCTTGCAGATTCATTGGCCAAACTTGAGGCTGGAACAGTGACCAAGTGTAATTTTGCTGGTGATGGAAAGACAGGGGCATCTTGGACAGACAACATCATGGCCCAGAAGTCTTCCATGGGGGCTGTGGCAGAGACCCGCGAGCAGGGGGACGGGGCAGAGGACGAGGAGTGGGTAGGTCAAGGGATCTGGGTCTGTCTTGGCAGGAGTTTTTTTTTTTTTTTTTTTTTTTTTTTAAAGATTCCATTTACTTATTCACTTATCCCCCCCTTGCTGCTTGCGCTCGCTGGGCCAGCCAACCACGCCATGCGGGCGGGCCTGCCCTCACCAGGAGGCCCCGGGAACCGAACCCGGGGCCTCCCATATGGCAAACGGGAGCCCTACTGATTGAGCCACAGCCGCTTTCCTTGGCAGGAGTTTTGTGTGTGCCGATTATGGTTGGATGGATAGGCCCAGGGGAGACAGCTGGATAAATCTCAGCCCTGAGCTTTAGGGGCAGGCTCCCTTGTGGAATTCCTGCGTGTGTGTTAGCCATCTGAAAAATTCACCAAGCTATGAAGGGTAACAACCTGGGACCTTTCTTGCTGGTGGGCCCGAACATGTAGGTCTACCATGGAAGCCCCAACGATCCATAGAGGGTCTGGATTCCCTTTTGTCTTAAAGTGAGTCTTGGACTGAACAGTTGAGAGCTGCTGGGCTGGCTCCCGAGAGCAGCTCGAATAAGGTAAAATCAAGGCAGCAACCATGGACCCCACCAGTACCAACTGAGCGAACCCTTGTTGTCCCATGACTTAAGACTTTATTCCTTTGGATTTTTCTAGGACTGAGGTTGGTGGGAGAGGGAGCCTGCCAGCACCTCCCATAGTACGGTTGAAAATTTCTTCCATTGACTTGCACCCTGGAGCATGAGAACACAGTCTACCCAGCCTTGCCTGGTTCTTCCCTACAACTGCCTTGCAATACCCTTTGAACAAGCTCTGCTAAAATCAGATCCAAGACCAAGACGGTGGCGGGAGGACCCATGCTGTGGCCCACGGAGACTCCCTTCCTAGGTGCGAGTCTAGCCTTCCTGGACATTTCCACTGCGGCCCTTGATTGGCTGGCAGGCTTGTTTCTGGAGACAGAGATGAACTCTGAGATGAAGTAGACTTGGTGAGAACTGGGGACCATCCCTTATCTGAATGCGGAGTGGTTCGAGGAGAAGTTAGCTGCTTCTGTTCTCATCACGTTTCCTGTCTTCATTACACACACACACACACACACACACACACTCGGTATCTGCTCCTTCTCACCAAACCCCACCTGTCTAAGGGGGCTCTGGCTCAGTGCTTATTTTCCTCCTTTCCTCAATGTCTCCATGTTGCAGCCTCTGCTTTCCTGCTTCAAGCCTCTTTGTCTCCTTTTTGCTTCCCCCTGGAGTTGCTAGTTCTTAACTTCTCCACTGACTCCATGCTTTAGCTGGCACTCTTTCCTGGCCAGGAAATTCCTTTCCTCCTCTGTCCACTGGAATTTTTATTTTTCCTTCATTGTCCAGCTCAGCTCCCATCCCTGAGCCTAATGATGGAAATGGCCAGTTATTTTATATCCCCAAATGCATCACAAGCAAATCCTCTCAGCTTCATTGTAAGGAAATATTTTTGAGGGATTAAACTATGCTCCATAGATAGCAATGCACTTGGAAAATATATTTAAAGGGGGAAAAAAGACCCACAATTTCACTCAGTTATGTTTATAATATTTTTGGTGTTTGCTTTTTAGTATGCAATTTCTGTACATAGTCATTATAATCTTAATGCTATACATACACATAAAATTTGATATTACTTTTTCAGTTAATGTTACATAATCATTTTCCATATTGCTACATAATTTTCATGATCATCGTTTTTAAGATTGAATACAACTTAATAGCTCTATCATTGTCCAATTTTTGGATATTTAAGTTGATTGCTATTTAGAGCTAATATAATTAATGTTTCAAAAAATGTTGTAAATGATGTAGTTCCCCCACCCCTATTATATTTTTGGGTGATTTCTTTATGGACAGATTCCCAAGAGTCAAATTACTGGGAATCTAGGAATTTTTGGTAAAGTTTTTGTTATAGTGCCATATTGTTTTCTCAGAAGACTGTTCTAAATTATAATTTCAACAGCAAGGTGGAAGAGGACCATTTTCATCCTATCCTTGCCAGAATTTGGTAGAAAAGCATTTTTAAAAATATTTGAGAAGGTGAATAATACTTTAATTACCCTTTTCACCCATTACTAGTGTGCTTAAACTTTTTCATGTTTTTTTTCCTAGATGTATTTCCTCTTTTGTCACTCAGTTCCTTTGTCCATTGATCTATTAGAGGTCTTATCTTTTTGGTTTATCTGACTTATCTATATTTTAAATGTAATCATTTGTCATATTTTAACAGCTATTTTCCATTTTTAAAACTCGTTTTTACAAATTAAAATCTTTATATAGATATATCTCTTGGCCATTTGTGATTTTTAATTGTTTCTAGGCTTACACCTATCTCTTTTCAGATGTTAGATAGTCAGCATTTTTTTTTTTTTTGCCATTTTAGTTATTATCTGATTTTATGCTTAACTATTTAATCCATCCTGCCTTTAATTTGTGGGAGGGTAAGAAGTGAAGTACCTAAATTGGTTATTTTAAAATTGCTAACCAGTGGTCCCAACAGTATTTACTGAATTCCTTCCACCGTCGAGTTTTCGTGTCTCCCCTACATCACGTTAAAACTATTTTATACCTAAATTACCCATTGCATTTCAGTAAATCTCCCTGTCATTACAATTTGAATTATTATAGGTTTTAATCATTGGTAGAGCTAGTTCTCCCTTATTATTCTTCTGCTTTAGAATTTTCTTTGATATTCATCCTCAATGTTTAAAACATTTTGTCATATGTAATTAATCATGATACAAGATTAAAAAGCCTCATTTTAATAAATTTGTATAAAAAATTAAAAAAAATTTTAAAAAATAAAACATTTTGTCAAGTTTCAGGTCAAATTGTCTTTGGGCTTTTAAAAATTAATGTGGCTTTATAAGAGCAATACATATTTATTTTAGAAAAGAAAAAAAGAAAAATCTTTAATCCCCCTACTCAGAGGTATTTCAAATCATTTATGTATACTTAATTATGTGCCATGTATTGCTCCAAGTGCTTACAAATATTAACTCCTCTTAATGCTTATAACAACTGCCTGAGCTAAGTAGAATCATTTTCACAGTTTTACAGTTAAAGAAACTGATATTATGCCACTTTTACAGGTGAGTAAATTGGCACAAAGCCCCCAGGCTGTCAACAGAGCCAGGATTTGAACCCAGGCAGTGGCAGTGTGGTTCCAGGGGCCTGTGCTGAATACTTCATGTGCTGACGTTCCATCAGATACAGTCACTGTTCATTTTGGTGTTTCTGCTTCCAGTCTTTATCATTTACAAAGTGGGCTATCTCCATATAAAACACATAAATCTTTCACATGATTTTAATAACCATATAATATTTCTCATATGCATGTGGAACAATGCATTTAACAAATTTTGCATTTTGGAAAAATTAGTTTGCTTCCCATTTTTCCCTGCAGTAACACTGCTGAGTTATATGTTCTTCAGTTGTGCCTACTTGAGGCTAAATCCTTTCTCACAACCCCAATCATTTTATTATGAATTTTAGAACTGGAAATACTGGTGGTCTATGTAATTTACATTTTAAAGACTTTTGATACATATTGTCAAACCATACTCTGGATAGGGAATTCCAATTTGCAGTTCTATCCGCAGTGAATCGACATGCTCATTTCCCTACACCTCACCCACACTAGGTATTAAAAGAAAAAAAAATTGCTAATCTGGGATCTCCAGTATCTTTTAACTGGAATTGCACGAAACATCCCTAAATTCCACCATTCACTACCTCCCGTGGAGAGACAGCCCATTTGCACGAGGAGACAGCTATATAATCCACTGCACCATCGTCTGTAATCCTGAAAAATAAAAACAACCTAAATATCTTCCAACCCGGAACTGGCTAAACTAACTGAACTCCACACCGCAGAAGAGCGTCAACTGGTTGGAGGCATAAATTATGCTTAAGGTGAGAAAGTCAAGCTTTTGCCACTTCTTCTTGGACTGGAAGCAGGACTGCCTCTGGATCTGCTTTTCCGACCCCCAGAGATTTGGAGGGCGAGCGGTGGTTCTGGGCGAGGGGCACAGACCCGGGTTCGCGTCCTGGACAGGCCCTGGCTGGTCCAACCGAACCGACCTCCCCGGCCTGGGTGTCCGCACGTGCCTCCTAGGAGTAGCCTCCAGGATGCGCGGGGAGGCCGGACCCTCAGGCTCTCGGCCCCTGGATGCCGGGGCCGGGTTTCCCCGAGCTGCTCCCCGCCGCGCACCGACCGGAAGTGGCCGCGTTGTGGCGGAAGGAGGTGCTGTCTGGAAGCAGCCGGTGCTGAGAGAGCGTGGCCCGGGAAGATGATTCAGGCGATTCTGGTTTTCAACAACCATGGGAAGCCTCGGCTGGTCCGCTTCTACCAGCGTTTCGTGAGTGCGGCCCGGTTTCGCCATGCCCCTCCAAGGCTCCCGCGCCCTCTTCCCTCGCGCTTGGCCCCTACGGCTCCGGCAGGCACCGCTGACCGTGCGTGACCTCACACTCCCTAACCTCCTCCCCCTGTGCCAGGCCTCCTGCCCCGCGCCACGCAGCAGCCGCCCGCCCTCTGACCCCTTCCTGTGCTCCGGCATTTCTGTGCCAGTTTGTGACGCTTTCCCTTGGGTCGTCGGGCACCAGGTATAGACGACACGGGGTGGGGGTGGTGTGCCTCATTTGGAACTTGAATGATAGAAGGCATTTTACTCTTGATGGTTCTGAACGCAATTTTGCGAGAAGGAAACAACATTCCACTTCTTTACGTTTTTGTTTTAGATGGAGGGTCTAGACACCCTTCACCATGGAGAGTTGAAGAAAGTCAGTTAAAAAGTGGAAAAGTGACGAGAAATTATAAATGCTGCCGCGTGAGGGCCCAGTAAATGGGCATTTGAATTTTCCAAAAACGTTCCTTTGGGAAAACACAAACATCATTATTTGCTTCCCGCCCCCCAACATTTTATTTCTTCGTGGTTAGGTTTCAAAATGTTACATAGGGGGACACTGGTGAAGTGGAAGAGGGAAAAGAGTCAGAAAACCTACTTTCAGGCCTCAGCTCCACCTTTTCTAGTCCTGTGTCTTTTGGCAAGTCAATAAACCTCTTTCAGATTGTATTTCTTCTCCTCTTAAATAGAGATGAAACAATAGTTATGCGTTTTTGATAGGGTTTTTTAAAGCTAGATTACATTTTATTAAATAAATTACATCGAGGTAAAAATATGAACATTCAGTGTAAATATTTAAGCCTTATTTGCATTTTTGTGTGTGAATTTTTTTAACATCTTCCTTGAATTATGTCGGTACCATACAGTTACCCATTTAAAGTGTATGATTCATTGGGTTTTAGTATGTTCACTTAGTTGTGCAAGCCCCACCACTATCAATTTTAGAACATTTTCATCATCCCCCCAAAAAACCCCTTATCTAGCAATCACTCCTGCTTTCCCTCTAAACTCCCCTACCTCTAGGCAACCACAGATTTACCTCTGTCTCCATAGATTTTGCTCTTTTGAATATTTCATATAAATGGAATCATACAATACGTGGTTTTTTGTGACTGAGGTTTTTTTTTATTTTATTTTTTGTGATGGAGTTCTCGAACAGTATAATGTTTTCAAGGGTCACCATGTTGTAGCATGTATCAGTTCTTCATTCCTTATTCTTTATTCCATTATTCCATTATATGGATATATCACATTTTACTTGTCCATTGATTAGTTGATGTTTCCACTTTTTGGCTATTGTGAATAATGCTACTATGAACAATTGCGTACAAGTTTTTGTGTGGACTATGTTTTTATTTCTCTTTGGTATATACATAGTAGTAGAAGTGCTGGGTCATATGGTATTCTGTGTATAACATTTTGAGGAACTGCGAAATTATTTTCCAAAGCTGATGTACCATTTTACTTGCCCGTTAGCTATATATAAGGGTTCCAATTCTCCACCTCTGCACCAGCAAATATTATGTGTGTTTTTTTTAAGATTTATTTATCTATCTCTCCCCCCCCACCATTTTGCGCTCGCTTTCTGCTCTCTGAGTGTTCTTTTGTGTCTGTTTTCTGCTCTCTGAGTGTTCTTTTGTGTCTACTTGTCTTCTCTTTGAGTGGCACTGGGAACCAATCCTGGGACCTTCCAGAGTGTAGAGAGGCACTGAATCTCTTGTGCCACCTCAGCTCCCTGGTCAGCCACGTCTCCTATTGTCTCTCTTCCTTGTCTCTTATTTTTTCATCATCTTGCTGCTCCAGCTCTCGCGCAGGCCAGCACTGTGTGTGGGCCAGCGCTCTGCACGGGCCAGCTTGCTTTTCACCAGGAGGCCCCGGGAATCAAACCCTGGACCTCCCATTTGGTAGATGGGAGCCCAATCACTTGAGCCACATCTGCTTCCCTATGTCTTTTTGATTAAAGGCATTTTAGTGGTATCTCATTGCAGTTTTGATTTGCATTTCCCTAATGACTAATGACATTGAGCATCTTTTCATGTGGTTATTGGCCATTTGTGTATCTTCTCTGGAGATTTTAAGATTTTTATAAGAACCAAATGAGGGAATATTATTTTGGAAGCTGCGAAGATGTGAGGGATTATTAAAATAACTGAAGCATGTTAAGAATTGATAGTTTGCCTTTTGTTTGAATGAGGAATTAGGGAACCTCACCATTTCATGCCACTTTCCCCTACTGTCAGATAAAAGCTTTTATTTTGAAACATGTTTTTGCCAGTTTAAAAAAGTGCTGATGCTTAACATGTTTTATATTTGAGTACACAGGTTTAATCCTTCACAGCATCCTGGCATCTGTGAGCTTTGTGTGTGCTTTAGATGGAAACCTATAAAATAGTGATTGACTTACCTAAATATACAGTGACCAGTGATTAGCAAGTTTTCATGCACTCATTCTGTAAATAATGAGAGCCACTTTATACCAATTTATAGTCAAAGTTATGAAAAGTAATTTCTTCAAAATGATATTTTCTTTTTTTCCCTACCTCTAATTTTAAATAACTAATGATTCCAAACCTAAATTCAATGCTATACAAAGAAAGGGATTAAAATTGCTTCACTCTATTTTCTGACTCTTGTCAGTCTGAAGATTTTCGTAAGCTTTGCTACTCTAAGTGTGGTCACCAAATCAGCAGGATTGATATTACCAGGTAACTTCTTAGAAATGCAGTCTCAGGCCTTAACCCAGACCTACTAAATTAGAATCTGCATAACAGGGTTCCCAAGTGATTGATTGTACATTCAATTTTGAGAAGCACCAGTCTAGAGCTTCCATTACTTTCTGTCTTAATGACCGGTTTCTCTGTCGCATTATCCTTTTTAGCATACTTGTTATGAACCTCAGGTGTATAAGTAGGAATCAAATATAAGTTATCAAGAGAGTCCATTACAGTTGAGCTTTCTTATGTGTAGTAAGTGAAAAAAGAAATTTTATTTGTAGCTCTGTGATTATACAGAACATTCTAATCTTTATACAGAATTCTTTTTTACCTTTATCCATAGTACTTTGTCGGTAACACTGCATCTATGTAGTTCCTGTAGCACCAGTGCAAAATACAGCAATTCCAGTTTTTAAAAACATGTTCATGGGAAGCAGATGTGGCTCAAGAGGTTGGGCATCCGTCTACCATATTGAAGGACCAGGGTTGGATCCCTGGGACCTCCCAGTAAAATAAAATTTTAAAAAGGTGAGCAGGTGAGCTGGGCCTGCACGTGGTGAGCCACAGGCCTGCACATGATGAGCTGAGCCACGCAGCAAGATGATGACGCAACAAAAGAGAGATGTATGGGAGAGCCAAGGTGAGCCACGCCAGAAACCAGGAACTGAGGTGGCACAAGTAACAGGGTGCCTCTCTCCCACATCAGAGGTCCCTGGGATCGAATCCCGGTGAAGCCTGGAGGAGAAAAATTAGAAGAGAAGGCAGGAAACAGATACAGAAGATCATCCAGTGAATGGACACAGGCAGCAAGCGGGGGGAACTCATAGAACTGTACACCAAAAAGAAAAAAAGTCAATTAAAAAAATTAATAACTTAAATAAATAAATAAAACATGTTCATGATTAGCTCTTGACCTCCTTAAAGTGTTAGATCTCCTGACAGGCATTATTTACCTGGCTTAGATGTTTTCCAGGGGAAGACAGAATATTTCAGGACCAGGCCTTATAGCTATTCTTTGGCTATTCTCCTTTCCATATTTATTAACGATAACAAAATATCAGTTTACCAGTCAGGATGGTAATGGTTAATGTCCTGGATATTGAGATAAATACACCCTATCTTAATTTCTATAGCAGAGCCTTGTCCATTTTCCCTCTAGATTCACTCTTTATTTTTCCTTTACTCATCATTTTTTATCTTTTCTGAAAACTGGTACTAAATGTTCAGATCGTTACCAACTTGGGAGCACTTCTCTCCCTGCATATCCCCATCCATGAAATGTCATTTTTCAGACTTGCCCACTGATTTACTTTTCTTCTTTTGTTCCATAGCCAGAAGAAATTCAACAGCAGATTGTTCGAGAAACATTCCATCTAGTCCTCAAACGGGATGACAACATCTGTAATTTCTTGGAAGGTGGAAGGTAAACTGTCAGCTTCAGTTTTCAACCCCCAGTGTCCACTTTTGCGTGACCTTCGTCATCAGTGCTTCTTCAGGCAGTACTCAGGTATCATGTGGGTACCTGATGCAACTTGAACTGGTCTTAGCATGCTCTGCTTAGGAAGGGACCCAATTTTTTTTTTCAGAAGCTGCTGAATTATTGTGCTTCACATATTACTCATTTAGGCATTTGGTCCTTGGGAAGATAGACAGGAGAAAAGGTGAGGAAAAGTGGCTTTAAGCACCCTTGCCAAACTTGGTTGCTGTTCACCTGGTAGAAATGTCCTACTTCTATTTTTTTACCTGTCCATCCTCTTTTTCTTGGGCCTTTCCCATTATGTGGTGCAGGGTTTCTTTTTGATGTGTTTAATTATGATATAGACATTTAAATGTTTCCTGTCTTCCACAGTTTGATTGGTGGCTCCGACTACAAACTGATTTATCGACATTATGCTACCCTCTACTTTGTATTTTGTGTGGATTCATCAGAAAGTGAACTTGGGATCTTGGACCTCATCCAGGTATGTGTAGACACTTTTTAAATTAAAAAAAAAATTTTTTATTTAACTTTATTTGTACATTTAATAATTGAAAATATAAATAATAAAAACTAAAAAGTAAACACAGATGAATAAATATATACATTTCTCAATTAAATGTAATGGATACATATAATTTTTTTTTTTTTTTGATCAAACAGTATGTTACATAATATATTTGGTTCATATTAATGCATTCATACAGTATTTGTCCTTTTGTGTCTGGCTTGCTTCACTCAACATAATGTCCTCCAGGTTCATCCATGTTGCCATATGCTTTATGACTTCATTTCTTCTTACAGCTGCATAATATTCCATCATGTGACTAGACCACAGTTTGTTTATCCATTCATCTGTTGATGGACACCAAGGTTGTTTCCAATTTTTGGCAATGGTGAATAATGTGGCTATGAACATCGGTGTGCTGATGTCTGTTTGTGTCACTGCTCTTGGTTCTTCTGGGTATATACCCAGTAGTGGTATTGCAGGGTCACGTGGCAAGTCTATATTCACCTTCTTTAGGAACTGCCAAACAGTCCTGTGTAGTCACTTTAGAGATTTTGCACTGGATTATTGTGTTTCCAACCTGTGGATCCTTTTGTCAGTCTCTTTACTGATATTGGTAAAAGTGGCAAGATGTCCACCAGATGGTGCTCTGAGAAAGCTCCTAAGCAACACTCAAAAACTCAAGAGCATTGGTTTCTACTCAGCCATGGGTTCTTATGTTTTGAATTTTTTTTTCAACTATCAAATGAAATTACATTAAAAAATTCATACTTTATATTTTTACTTGTAATTCTAGTCTAAAGCAAAGAAACTTGATGTTCTCATCTGTGCAATCTTGATGTAGATAAATGTGATTTATGTTAGGCCTTTTGAAAATTAGAAATTACATATTATTTTCTTTACCTTCATGGGACACGAGATGTGCAGGGACCCTATTGGGAACCATTAAGTTAGTGCAATTCTGTCATTTTATACATCAGATTCTTGAACAAGCCACGTAGGTAGAAAACACTCAAATAGATGCTTACATTGGAAATAAACAACAGTTATGAAAAAGGGAACTCTTTAGCTACAAAATATAAACTTTAAATGCTTATAACTATATTTGTTTTGTTAAGATAAAATTAAAGAAGTTAAATTTAATATACATAGATACATAGAGATGGAAATTTTGACTATATTTTTGTTTCAGATATACCAGAATCTTTTATAAAAACTGTTGTTCTGCTTGGACATAGCAACTTTTAAATTTTATGTCTTTTATATATCTATTTATACCCATTCACATTCAGAAAAGAATTTAAGATGATTAAGTCTTCATAATATTCAATGATAATATATAAAAATACAAATAAATGAATAATGAAAACATCTGAAAAGATTCCTCTCTAGGATCAATTTTTTTTTTCAGGAGGCACTGGGAACCGAACCCAGGACCTTCCATGTGAGAAGCAGGCACTTAACCGCTTAACCACATCTGCTCCCTCTAGGATCATTTTTAAATACTTTCTTAACATTTGGGTCAGATCAGACATTGAGAGTCAGTATGGCATAATAGAAAGCTCAGGATCTAGAATCAGAAAACCTGAGTCTGAGTCATGAATCTACCATCTGAAAATTATAGGTTGTAGAATTTAAATGGACAGTGTACTTTATAGTATTGTAAACTACAGAATGCTATAAAAATATGCATATAATACTATTTGAAAAATAAAGGAAGTATAGCTGTAATATATTTAAAATTGGGATGCAACAAACAAAAAAAACCCAAATAAATAGAAAACAAAGTTGAGATGCAGTTCTTAGAGGAAAATGGACTTCAGAGATCTATAGTAACAAGGAAAAAAAAGAAATGTAGCTGTATAATTTACTGGGTATTTATTAAATATTTAGTGTGCATTGGATTTGGGAAGATCAGAGAAGTAAAATGTAAAAATAGGAACTGAGAGGCTTGATCTTTGAAAAGATAGTAAAATAAAAAAATACTTGGCCTAATGAAAGAGAACAGAAGTCAGAAATAGAAAAGATTAAAGTGTTTTAGGGAATGATATAGTTATATTACCTTTATATTTGAAATGCCTGATTGCAAAAAATAAATGCCCAAATTAAATCTACACAGAAATGAGTAAATAATAAAATAGGAGGATGAAATAAGGGTAAAAAATATATAGCTGACTCCCTAATTAGCTCACAGTAGAATTGGGGAAAAAGTTGAAGCACAATAAAACTTCTATATTACATAAGTTATTTTTAAATATAGAGCATACAAATTATAGTACTTAAATGAATTTTATGGAGTTAATTGGTCATGATCCAAAACCACAACAAATGAAATTGTTACTCAAATATTGCATAAATAATTTACACTTTTCTTGCCTCAAGGGTTTTTGTGGGGTTTTTGTTGTTGTTGATGTTCTTTATTTTGGTTTTTGCTTGTGTTTGTTAGTTTTGATCTATAAAGACATGAGATGTTCTTTTCTAGCCCTAAAATTAATTCTCTGTTGGGAATACCACATATTAGAAAAAATTATTCATTGCATCCAAATAGTATTTATTCCAAGAATACAAGTTCATTTAACCATGAAAAATTCTTAGAGTTGTAAGAATAGTGGAAATTAATATAATTACATCAGAAGATGCCAAGAGAAATGATTATCCAAATTATATTCCTAATTGGAATAGGAAGCATTTTTATTTGATTAGCCTAAACTGTAAACCTATTTATGAATAGGTAACACATTTATGTGGTTCATAATTCAAAAGGCACCTCAAGTATATACAGTGAAAAATATTCTTCTTCCCCTCTTCCCAAGTCTCCTAGGTTACGTTTTTAGAAACAATGAATTTTAGTTTTAAAACCAAGAGCCAGAGTTATCTCAGGGGAGAACTCTAGAGGCATTCATGAAAACAAGATTACTTCTTACTGTTTAAGGAACATTGGTAATGAATGATAAGTAATGAAGAAGTAATGTAATGAAGATAGAGCTAAGTTATGACTGTTTGTAAGGACCTGATTATGAAAAAAAAAAACAAAATGAATACAAGTAATGAATGATAAGAGTAAAATGGCATAATACAAGATACATTCATCAAAATGGAATTTCTTATTTCTGTGAAAACAGTTAGAAAATTCATAGTTAAATCTTATTTACAGTAGTGCCAAAGAATATTTAATGTTTCAAAACTAAAACTGTAAAATCTTAAAGGAAAAAAAATAAACACTTGCAACAAATGGAAATACAAGCCCTTCCCTTGTTTGGAAGAGTGAAGCAAAGATGACAGTAATCCAAAGGTAATAATGAATAAATTCAGTGATAAACCAGATATAATTCCATCAAGATAGCTTATAGAACTTGGTAAAAGGACAATTTATCAGGAAAAATGAATAAGCAAGAACTGCAAAAATATATTTTGAGGAAAAAGGCAGTAATAGGGATTTACTAAGCTTCAGAATATATAATGGTTGCAGGTGAAATGATTAGCTATCTAGAAAATCTAAGACAATCAGCTGAAAAACAATTAGAAATAATATAGTTCAGTAAGGTGACTGGATACAAGTTTAACATATAAAAATGAATAGTTTTTCCTTACCAACAATAAGTTAGAAAATGTAGTATTAAAAGGGGCCCATTCACCCAGGAATAAACATAAAAAATGTGCACAATCTATAAGAAGAAAACTTTAAAACTCCATTGAAAATATGAAAAAAAAAAAAAAAAAAAAAAAAAGCAAATTAAATGTATAAAACATACTCTTTTTCCTGTTGAGAAAGCTCATAAAAATGTCAGTATTCTAGAGATTACTCTATAAATTAGTGAAAACCCAGTCAGAATCCCAGTAAGATTATTATTGTTTTAGAAATTATTTTTATTATGAAATGTGTTGTGTATACAGAAAAAATATACAAAACTTGGATATGCAGTTTAAAGAATAACAGTAAAATGAACACCCATAAAACCCATCATCCTAGTTAAGAAACAAAACATTACAAATACCTTAGAAGCTCCTGTATGCCCCTCCTCAGTGCCATCCCCCTCCCTCCTTGCATCCCTCTTGAGACATTCTTTTTTTCCTTCCTTTATTAGAGAAGTTGTGGGTTTATAGAACATTCATAAAATACAAGATTCCCTTTTACCAGCTCACCACCAAAGCTTTGCATTGCTGTGGAACATTTGTTAAAATTGATGATAGCACATTTTTATAATTGTACTATTAAAGCCCATGGTTTAACTTAGGCTTCACTGTTTGTGTAGTGTAGTTTCATGGATTTTTTTTTTAAAAATTGTATTCTTTTACCATATATACAATCTAACATTTCCCCCTTTAATCATATTCAGATGTATATATATATTTTGCATTGCTGTTAATTGCATTCGCAATGTTATGTTTGGAAGAGTTTGAGCAGAATTGGAATTAAGTCTTAGAATGTTTGGTAGAATTCCGCCTGTGAAACCATCTGGTCCTTGGCTTTTCTTTGTTGAGGGCTTTATTTATTTATTTTTTAAAGATTTATTTTATTTATTTATTTCTCCCCACCTGCTTACTGTTTTGCACTTGCTGTGTCCGTTCTTCTTCCTTATTTCTTTAGGAGGCACTGGGAGCCAAACCTGGGACCTCTGATGTGGGAGGGAGGCACCTAATCGCTTGAGCCACTTCCACTCCCTGCTTTGTTTTTTCTCTCATTATGTTTTCCTCCCCATGTCTCTTGTTGTGTCATCTTGTTGTGTCAGCTCGCTGTCTTCTTTAGGAGGCACTGGAACCAAACCAGGGATCTCCCATGTGGTAGGCAGGAGCTCAGTCACTTGAGCCACATCAGCTTCCTTGTTGAGAGGTTTTTGATGAGTGATTCAATCTCTTTCCTAGTAACCGGTTTGTTGAGATCTTTTATTTAATTTATATATATATATATATACACACACTTATTTACTTATTTATTTATTTACTTACATACATATTTATTTATTTAAGGAGGTACCGGGGATTGAACCTGGTACCTCGTATATGCAAAGCAGACATTCAACCACTGAGCTACACCCACTTTGCTTCTATTTCTTCTTGGGACAACATAGGTAGTTTGTGTGTTTATAAGAATTCGTCCATTTCATCTAGATTATCTAATTTATTGGCATACATTTTATAGTATCCATGTACAGTCCTTTTTATTTCGGCAGGGTTGGTAATAATGTCCCCCTTTTCAAATCTGATTTTCATTACTTGTATCCTCTTTTTTTTCTTTGTCTATCTAGGTAAAGGTTAGATGATTTTGTTGATCTTTTCAAATAGCCAACTTTTGGTTTTGTTGATTCTCTCTATTTTTTTGTGTGTTCTATTTTATTTATCTCTGCTCTATCTTTGTTATTTCCTTTCTTATACTCGCTTTGGGTTTAGTTTGTTCTTCTTTTTCTAATTCTTCCAGTTTTTAGGTTAGGTCTCTGATGTAAAGTCTTTTTTTTTCAATGTAAGCATTTAGTGCTGTGAATTTCCCTGTATTTTCATTTTATTTGCCTCAAGATATTTCCTAATTTGGCTTCTGATTTCCTCTTATGTGTATGTATTTATATTAGTCAGCCAAAGGGGTGCTGATGCAAAATACCAGAAATCTGTTGGTTTTTTTAAAGGGTATTTATTTGGGGTAGAAGCTTACAGTTACCAGGCCATAAAGCATAAGTTTCTTTCCTCACCGAAGTGTATTGCCACGTATTGGAGCAAAACAGCTGCCGACGTTTGCCAGGGTTCATGCTTCTTGGGTATGTCTCTTCCCTGAGCTCAGCTCCTCTGGTTCCTCCACAAGTTAGCTGTAGACTGTGAGGCGCTCTAGGCTTTGCCTCTCTCCACAAGGCCAGCTGTGAACTGTCAGGCGAACAGCTCATCTCTTTTCCAGGGACCTTCTCTCTTTTCTCACGACCAAGCACCTCTGTGTGCTTATTTCCCTGGGCTCCAGCAATAAAACTTAGCATCAGAACTCTAACATAAAAATTCCAACTAACTCTTCTGCTCTGCCATGTAGTTTTATCTCTGAGTCCCCACCCACCTACTGACGTGGGACATCAAAGCCCTAATCATAATTTAATCACGCCTAGAGGAACAGACCAGTTTGCCAGCATAATCCAATATCTATTTTTGGAATTCATAAATAATGCCAAACTGCTACAGTAGCTGTGTACGTATTTATTTATTGGTAGTACCGGGGATCAAACCCACTACTTCGTACATGGGAAGCAGGTGGTCAAATCACTGAACTACACCCATTCCTTTGA
Organism: Tolypeutes matacus; assembly: GCA_026826555.1. NCBI lineage: Eukaryota > Metazoa > Chordata > Mammalia > Cingulata > Chlamyphoridae > Tolypeutes > Tolypeutes matacus. Next base: position 1,117,957 of record JAKSZT010054540.1, read on the forward strand.
TTTCCTCTTTAAACCAGTGGTTGTTTAAGAGTACGTTGTTTTGGGGGATGATGGATTCCTCTAGCTTCTTGGCTATGTTACATAAAAGAATTTAAGAACATGCTAAAAAAAAAAAAAAAAAGGAGTACGTTGTTTAATTTCCACATATTTGTGAATTTTGCCCTTTCTCCTTCTGTTATTGATTTCTAGCTTCATTCCGTTGTGTTTGGATAATATGCATTGTATGATTTCCATATTTTTTAATTTATTGAAACATATTTTGTGACTCAACATGTGGTTTACCCTGGAGAATGATCCATGTGTGTGCATTCTGTTTTTGTTGGATGTGCTGTTCTATATATGTCTGTTAGGTCTGGTTGGTTTCATGTATCATTCACATCATGTACTTCCTTATTGATCTTCTAACTAGATGTTCTATCCATTATAGAGAGTTGTGTGTTAAAGTCCCCTACTATTAATGTAGAACTGTCAGTTTCTCCCTTCAAATCTGTCAGTATTTGCTTCATGTATTTTAGGGCTCTGCTGTTAGGTACATATATACTTATAATTGTTATATCTTCCTTTTGAATTGTTCCCTATATAAGTACGCACTAACCATCTTTGGCCATTGTAACTTTTTTTTTTTTTTTGGTAAAGATTTTATTTATTTATTTATTTATCCCCCCTTGCTGCTCGTGCTCGCTGTGTCCATTTGCTGTGTATTTTTCTGTGTCTACTTGTCTCCTTTTGTTGCGTCATCTTGCTGCGTCAGCTCACCACGCCGCATAGGCTGGCTTGCTTTCACCAGGAGGCTCCGGGAACCGAACCCGGGACCTCCCATATGGTAAACGGGAGCCCTATCGATTGAGCCACATCTGCTTCCCCTTTTGTAACTGTTTTTGACACTTAATGTCTATTTTATCTGATATTAGTATAGCCACCCCTGCTCTCTTTTGGTTGCTTCTTGCATGGTATATTTTTGTCCATCTTTTCACATCAACCTACTTACTTGTATCTTTGACTTTAAAGTGACTCTCTTGCAGATAGCATTGTATATAGTTGGGTTATGCTTTTTTAATCCATTCTGCCAATCTCTGCCTTTTGACTGGAGAATTTAATCCATTGACATTTAAAGTCGCTATTGATAATACAGGTCTGTCTTCTGCCATATTGCTATTTAGCCTTTGTAAATATACGTTTTTGTCCCTCACTTCCATTAAAGCCTCCTTTTATTATATTTATTTGCTTTCTTGTATTGTACCATATTGAGTGCCTTCTTATTTCTATCTGGATATATTTTTCATCTCTTTTCCTTGAGGTTACCATAGGGTGGTTAGAATTTAACATACATAGTAGAACCCTTAGGTACAGCTCTTTTTCAATATATCCTCTGATATAAGTAACTATTTATTCATCCCTATACTTTCTTGAGTAATTATGTAAAGTTCCCAGAAGTCTCTTTTGGATTTACAATTAGGAGTGAATTAAAGTCATAAACTAAATATTTTTATGGTACTGTCTTTCTAGTTGAGAAACAAAGCATTTGTTAATTTCTTCTTTTAAAAAAGACCCTAACATCTCATGGATTTTATTGAAGTTTTTGGTTATTAAGTTTTATTCATCATTATTTTCAAAAATATTTCTTTACCATCCATTACCTTTCTTGTAATTCCTAATTTGTTCATATATCCTGTTCATTCATTATTTGCATTTCAGTATAATTGAGACTATCCACTTGATGCTTATCTCCTCTACATCTTCACTAGTCGTAAGTTTATCCTTCTATCATGGTTGGGACAAAATTCTAAATCATTTGTTTCCAATTAACAAATATGTTTGTTAAGATTTCTAGCACTAATCAAATTTATTTCAATATATGTTGAGATGGAATTGAATTTTTTTTTTTTCCATATCACTATCCAGTTTCTGCAGTAAAAGTTTTAAATTATTCAGTCTCCCATTGTTTTGCTACTCTTAATTTAATTTAAATTTCTGTGTAAATTTAGGCCTATTTCTGGAATTTCAAGAATATTATTTTGTTTTGGGTTTTTGAAATTACACAAATAGTACAAAAATACATTCTTATTTTAAAGATTCAAACAATAAGTTTATTGAGTAGAATGGAAAAGTCCTTCCCTCTAGTATTCATTTCCCCATACACCACTCTCCTTTCCAGAGCTAACCACTATTAAGTCTTTTAATGCATGTATACACACACACAGATCATATACATTGCTTAATTTTATTTATTTATTTATTTATTTTTTTTTTAATTTTATTTTACTGGGAGGTCCTGGGGATTGAACCCAGTTCCCTCCATATGGGAGATGGAGGCCCAACCATTTGAGCCACATCCGCCCCCCTAATTTTTTAAAAATAAATGAATAATCATACTATACACATAATTCTTCAACTTGGGTTTTTATCACTTAATATATCTTGGGGCTTTTCCACATTCATGCATTCTTGGTGCAAGGGTTTCCATAATATTGATGTATCATAATATTTTATTCTTTATCCTACTCGTGGACATTTAGGTTTTTCCTAATTTCTTGCTATTGCAAACAGCAGTGACATCCTTGTACATACTATATGTACATGTTAGTTTCTTTAGGATGGATTCCTAAAATTGGAATTGCTGCTTTAATTAAAGGGTATGTACTTTTAAAATTGATTGCCTCAAAAAAAAAAAAAAAAAAAAAAAAAAAAAGGCTTGCCCTTGACACTCCTCTGTTAATGGAGTATGAGAATGTGCCTATTTCCCCATAACCTTACCAACTTTTGAATATTAAGAATATTTTCAAATGTTTGCCAATCTGATGGTTAAAAATATAAAATCGTCATTTTCACCAGAGCTTCCCTAAATACTATTGAGATGCCCATCTTTTGGTGTTTACCAGCCATTTGTATATCTTTTAGGAAATGTCTGATGACAGCCTTTGTCTACTTTTCTAATGGCTCATTTATTTTATTCATTTATAAGTGTTGGGTTTTTAATCTAACTTTATGGATATTAATCCTTTTTCTGTTAGAGTTTTTACAAATATTTTTCCTACTCCATTGATTTTTTAACTTTTTTGTAGCTACATCTGCCCATCATTTTCCTGATTTCTCCAACATATAAAACTATTATCCAGTAGTTATTCCATTGCTTTGTTTTGTTTTTGTTTTAAATTTTTATTAGAGAAGCTGTGAACTTAAAAAACAATCATGCATATGTGTGGAATTCCCATACAACACCCCTCCACCAACACACTACATTGTTGTAGAACATTTGTTACAGTTGATGAGATAATGTTATTAGACTATTACCACTAACTATGGTCTGTAGTGTATATTTGTTATATTTTTTCCATACCCCCCTATTATTAACACAGTACATCTTTGGCATAAATGCAAGGATATTACAGTATTACTGTTAACTATAGTCCATAGGTTACATTAATTATATTTTCCCCATGCTTCTCCACGTTCTTACCACTTTGCAATAGTGATATATGTTTGTTCAAGTTTAAGGAAGGATAGTCTTATATTTGTACTATTAACCACAATTCTTGTCCACTTCTGGGTTCACTGTGTTATTCAGTTTCTAGATTATTCTCTAGCTTTCTTTCGGTTGACATTTACATCCCTAGAATACCCTTTTCAGCCACAATCCCATTTATAAACCAGCTGTGAGTTCTACTCACTGCAATGTGTAACCATCAACTCTATCCATTTCTACACTTTTACAGTCATTAAAACTTCTACAGGAAAGCGGATGTGGCTCAATCGATGGGGCTCCCGTTTACCATATGGGAGGCCCCGGGTTCAATTCCTGGGGCCTCCTGGTGAAGGCAAGCCAGCCCGCGTGGCTCGGTGAGCTGACGCAGCAGGACGACCCAACAAAGGGAGACAAACAGACGCAGAAAAAAATGCACAGCAAATGGACACAGCGAGCACAAGCAGCAAGGGGGGATCAATAAATTAATAAATAAAATCTTAAAAAAAAAACAAACTTCTACATACATTAAGCATCAGTACACCTTCTCAGCCCTCTTCTTATCTCCTAATAACCTATACTCTAGGTTTTATCTCCATGTGTTTATTCTTTGTATTTAGTTCATATTAGAGAGACCATGCACTATTTGTCCTTTTGTGTCTGGCTTATTTTACTTAACATAATGTCTTCAGGTTTATCCATGTTATCATATGTGTCCCAATTTCATTTCTTCTTACAGCAGCATAGTATTCCATTATAATATTTATACACATCACATTTTGTTTATGCATTCGTTGGTTAATGGACAGTTGGGTTGTTTCCATCTTTTGGCAATTGTGAATAACACTGCTATGAACATTGGTGTGCAAATGTCTATTCACGTCACAGTTTTCCGTTATATTCCTAGTAGAGGAATTGCTGTATCATATGGCAGTTCTATATTTGCTTCCTTAGGAACTGCCAAACTGTCTTCCACAGAGGCTGCATCATTTTATATACCCACCAGCAGTGAAAGAGTGTTCCTATTTCTCTACATCCTCTCCAGGATAGTTTGTTTTTTACATTTAGCTCATTAGTACCTGTAAAGTACTTTTATGTCTACATTGAAATAGGTAACTACCTTTACTTCCCCCCTAAAGATTAGTCATTTATCCCCACTGACTTAAATACCACCTTTATCAAAACCCATTTTCTCAAGTGTTTCCACATTTTATATTTTGTCCCACTGATCTATACTTTTATTCCTATCCTGCTATTTATTACACTATTTTAATTATCAAAGTGGTGCTTTAAATTTTGATATCTAGTAAGGCAAGTCAGTCATTATTGTTCTTTTTCCAAATTTTCTTGGTACTTTCTGTAAGAACTTCAGACATCATTGATCAAGTTTCATTTATAAAACTCTTTTGAGAACATCCAGGTTGAGACAGAAGATTAAACACACACTTCTGAGTTCATTTTCTTCCTTTAGAACTATAAAAAATGAATTAAACATACACACACAAGGAAAAGAACAGCAGAGGAGACGATAGTAATGAAAATTTGAAAGCACAAAAGAATGTGGATGCCTGGTAATTGATTAGCAAAGTCAAGGCAGCCAATTCTCAAGCCGGTAATAGGAAGCTGACAGCCAACCTTATGTATTGAACAGAGCCCTCAAAAGGCAGAGAGTTGGCACTGGGGTGTGGAGGCGGGAGCAGACAGTGAAAGCTGTCTGAGAAGCAATTATATCCCTTAATCCTTTCCCCAAATCATGTTCTCTCTGCAGTTGTGCCTCTCTCAGCACAAGACTAGAGGTTTATCTTGTGCAGAAGGAAAAGAATGCATCTCTGGTTGTGGGAACTTGGCATAGTTGATGGCGCACGTCAGGGGGATTAAATGAATATCTGCATTCTGAAAATTGAATACTAACTTTTCAACCATTTCCCCTACTCAGCTCCCAAATGTCTAGCAGCCAGTGTTATACTCTCTAGGCAGGAGATTGTAAGACTTCTCAGGGGAATTTGACTAATCCAAGGGGAAATAAATAAGAAGACTGTCTTGGGAGGGGCTTCCCCAACAAATAGTCATAAGTACAGTGAGATTCCAATCAGCCTTTGATTCTTTTGAATTAAAAAGCAAGGATTATTAGACATCTGCAGAAAGCCTCTAATATGGAAGATAAAGACTAAAATGTACAAATAGTAAAAAAAAAAAACAATTTAGAGAAAATGGAGGCCATACAAAGAAAGGGAAAGAGTTTTAAAAAACAACAACAGGAAAAAAACCTCTATCATTAAATCATAGTGAAATAAAAGAAGACTAATGAAAACAGGTGCTAAACAAACAAAAAATACTCAGAGAACAAAAACATCTCTTAGAAATTAAAAACCTGAGAGAAAAACCCCAAGTGAAGTAATTGAAGTATTAAAAGATCAAGTTGAGGAAATCTCCCCAAATGGGACAGAGATGGAAAATGTGAGAGAAAAGATAAGAAAATAAGACCAATGCAGGAGGTCCAATACCTGAATATGAGCAACTTCAGATAGAAAGATTAGGGACATGAAGGGGAGAAAATTCTCAAGAAAATAATTTGATAAAATTTCCTAGAACTGAAGGACTTGAGTTGCCAGATTGTAAGGGCTTATCAAGTGGCCAACACAGTGATTGAAAATATACCCCTATTTAACTATATTATCAGTACAGTGAAATATTCAGTCACCATTAAAAAAGTTATGGGTAGTACTGCTATGAAATTCTTGTATGTATTTTTTGGCGTCTATTATATTTACAGTTAAAAAATTAATTGAGGGGAGTGGATGTGGCTCAAGCAGTTGAGCACCTACTTCCCACATGAGAGGTCCTGGGTTCAATTCCTGGTGCCTCCTAAAAACAAAAACAAGCCACAAGCAAATAAAAAAAAAAAACCAACTCAGGGGAGCTGATATAGCTCAGTGGTTGAGTGCTGGCTTCCCACTTATGAGATCCCCGGGTTCATTCCCTGGCTCCGGTATCTCACACACACACACACAAAGTAAATTGATTCATGGAAAGGTGTTTTGAGGTTAGTGTTAATTGAAATGAGCAGGCCAAAACTATGTTAACATTGATTATAATAGGAAAAAAAAAATTGGACATGTATACATCGAGGCTTAGGGAAAGGATGTAGTCTTTGTAAGTAGTTTGTATTTTCCTTTTAGCTTTTTATTTTGAAGTACTTTCAGATTTACAGGAAGGTTAGAAAAATAATGCAAATCCAACATACCTCTCATCTCCCAGCTACCCAAATTACCAATTTTAACATTTTGCTACATTTGCCATATCATTCTATCCACCCATCCTTCTATCTGACTTGTCTATTTATCAGTCCGTTTTCTGAACACTTGAGTGTAGATAGTATACATATCATGCACCTTAAACACTTATTACTGGCATATACGTTTCCTAAGAACAAGGATATTCACTTACATAATCAACTTAAGTATAGTTGTCAAGTTCAAGAAATTTAATGTTGATATGCAGCTTACAGTCCATTCCAATTTTTTCCTATTTCCTAATGTCCCTTTGACCCTTTTCTCCTCCCTTGCTAGGTCCCTGGATCATGTATTCCATTTAATTGTCATTGTCTCTTTAGTTTGCTTTTTTGTTTTTGTTTTTTTAATTGTGGGAACATATTTACAATGTAAACTTTCTCATTTCAACCAGTCCCAAGCATAACATTCAATGATATTATTCACATTCACAATATTGCAGTACTTTCATCTTCCATTACTAAAACTTTCTTCATTTCTCCAAACAGAAAAGCTATACTTATTATGCATTAACTCCACATTCCCCTTGTCCCCTGCCTCTGGCCACCTGTACTCTAATTTCTGTCTCTATGAGCTCATATATTCTCCAGTATTTTCTTTTTTTTTTTATAAACAAAAAAAATAAAAAAGAAATAAAGAAAAAAGAAATAGCACCCAGTAGTTTAGTGGTCGACAGTGGAGTGGACTGTGGTGTCAGTGTGACCTGCGTTGAATTCTGCCTGTGCCACTTACTAGCTCAGCAAAATGGGTTTGTTACTGAATTTCTCTGTGCCTCGGTATCCTCGTCTGAAAATAGGAATATTAAGAGTGCCTATTTCGTGTGATTGGTGTGAGTATTCAATGAAAACAAACTAAGTATGGGCTTCAACAATACTAAGTGCTCAGTTGGGCTTAGCTATTATTATTACATCCTAAAGTTCATCCGACCTAGTTTTTGTCAGAACTTAATGGAAGCTGCACATTTAACTGCTGTACCAGGCACTCTAATATAGAATAAAATATATCAGACAATTAAAAACTGACTAACTATAGAGAATGGACATGATGGAAACTGATTTCCTTCATATTAAGACTATGTTAAATGAATGTGGATTAATTTACTCAGAGTTGTAAACCTACAATTTCTCTAAATAAAATTATACTCTTTCTCTCTCTCTCTCTCTCTCTCTATATATATATATATATATATATACATACACATATATACAGCAAAAAAAAAAAGAGAGAGAGAGAGAGAGACAGATAATGCTAAATGAATGTTGATTATTTTACCCGAATTTTGTTTTATCCCCATGGAAGGAAAAAGCTGGAAATGCCCACAGATCTTTTTCACTTGTTCTGCATCAGTTAGCTAGGATGAAAAAATGTCAGCAGATCCTGGGTTATTCCATTATAACTTATGAAAACAAGATGGAACTTTGAGGCACCTAAATTTTCTATTTTCTCTTTTCTTTTTTTTTTCTTTTTTTTTTTTAAAGATTTTATTTATTTATTCATTCATTTATCCCCCCCTTGCTGCTTGTGCTCGCTGGGTCAGCTAACCACGCCGTGCGGGCGGGCTTACCCATATGGTAAACAGGAGCCCTACTGATTGAGCCACAGCCGCTTCCCTCTATTTTCTCTTTTCTTTCTCATCTTTTTTCCCTTTTTTTTTTTTTAACTTTATCGTGTACATTTAATAATTGAAAACATAAGCAATTAAAAACTAAAAAGTAAACACAGATGAATAAATATATACATTTCTCAATTAAATGTAATGGATACATGTAAATTTTTTTGTTGTTTTGTTTTTTGTTTGCTTTTTTTTTTCTTTTTTTGTGAATCAAACAATATATTACACAATATATTTGGTTCATAGTAATGCATTCATACAGTATTTGTCCTTTTGTGTCTGGCTTGCTTCATTCAACATAATGTCCTCCAGGTTCATCCATGTTTCCATATGCTTTATGACTTCATTTCTTACAGCTGCATAATATTCCATCATGTGAATAGACCACAGTTTGTTTATCCATTCATCTGTTGATGGACACCTGGGTTGTTTCCAACTTTTGGCAATGGTGAATAATGTGGCTATGATCATCGGTGTGCAGATGTCTGTTTGTGTCACTGCTCTCAGTTCTTCTGGGTATATACCCAGTAGTGATATTGCAGGGTCACGTGGCAAGTCTATATTCAACTTCTTTAGGAACTGCCAAAAAATCCTCCATAGTGGTTGTACCATCCTGCATTCCCACCGACAGTGAAGAAGTGTTCCTATCTCTTCACATCCTCTCCAACACTTGTAGTTCTCTGTCTTTTTAATAGTGGTCATTCTGATAGGTGTGAAATGATATCTCATTGTAGTTTTGATTTGCATTTCCCTAATCATGAGTGATGTGGAGCATTTCTTCATGTGTTTTTTTGCCATTTGTATTTCTTCTTCAGAGAAATGTCTATTCAAGTCTTTGGCCCATTTTTTAATGGGGTTGTTTGTCTTTTTATTGTTGAGTTGTAACATCTCTTTATATATCCTGGATATTAAACCCTTATCAGATATGTGATTTCCAAATATTTTTTCCCATTGAGTTGGCTGCCTTTTCACCCTTCTGACAAATTCCTGTGAGGTGCAAAAGTGTTTAATTTTGAGGAGGTCCCATTTATCTAATTTTTCTTTTGTTGCACGTGCTTTGGGTGTGAGGTCCAAGAAACCACCACCTACTACAAGGTCTTGAAGATGTTTCCCTACATTTTCTTCCAGTAGTTTTATGGTCCTGGCTTTTATATTTAGATCTTTGATCCATTTTGAGTTGATTCTTGTATAGGGGGTGAGAAAGGGGTCCTCTTTCATTCTTTTGGTTATAGATATCCAGTTCTCCCAACACCATTTGTTGAAGAGACTGTTTTTTCCCATCAGCGTGGGCTTGGTAGGTTTGTCAAAAACCAATTGACTGTATAGGTGAGGGTTTATTTCTGGATTCTATTCCACTGATCGATATGTCTATCTTTATGCCAGTACCATGCTGTTTTGACCACTGTAGCTTTGTAATATGTTTCAAGGTCAGGCAGCGAAATTCCTCCCACATTGCTCTTCTTTTTTAGAATGCTTTTGGCTATTCAGGTGCACTTACCCTTCCAGATGAATTTTGTAATTGCCTTCTCTAATTCTGTAAAGTAAGCTGTTGGGATTTTGATTGGTATTGCATTCAATCTATAAATCAGTTTGGGCAAGATTGACATCTTCACGATATTTATTCTTCCAATCCATGAACCCAAAATGTCTTTCCATTTGTTTAGGTCTTTTTAAATTTCTTTTAGCATTGTTTTATAGTTTTCTGCATATAGGTCCTGTACTTCCTTGGTTAAATTAACTCCTAGGTATTTGAGTCTTTTTGTTGCTATTGAAAATGGAATTTTCCTCCTGATTTCCTCCTCAGATTGTTCAGTACTAGTGTACAAAGACATTACTGATTTTTGCGTGTTGATCTTATATCCTGCCACTTTGCTGAACTCATTTATTAGTTCAAGTAGCTTTTTTGTGGATACTTCAGGATTTTCTAAATACAGGATCATGTCATCCGCAAACAGTGAGAGTTTTACTTCCTCTTTTCCTGTTTGGACGCCTTTAATTTTTTTGTCTTGTCTAATTCCCTCGCTAGAACTTCTAGTACAATGTTGAATAACAATGGTGACAGTGGGCATCCTTGTCTTGTTCCTGATCTTAGGGGGAAAGCTTTCAACCTTTCCCCATTGAGTATGATGTTGGCTGTGGGTTTTTCATATATGCCTTTTATCATATTTAGGAATTTTCCTTTTGTTCCTATCTTTTGAAGTATTTTTATCAAAAAAGGATGTTGGATTTTGTTGAATGCCTTTTCTGCATCTATTGAGATGATCATATGGTTTTTTCCCTTCAATTTGTTAATGTGGTGTATTACATTGATTGATTTTCTTATGTTGAACCAGCCTGGCATGCCAGGAATAAATCCCACTTGGTCGTGATGTGTAAGTCTTTTGAAATGCTGTTGGATTCGATTTGCAAGTATTTTGTTTGGAATTTTTGCATCTATGTTCATGAGAGAGATTGGTCTGTAATTTTCTTTTCTTGTGGAATCTTTATGTGGCTTTGGTATTAGGGTGATGTTGGCTTCATAAAATGTGTTGGGTAATTTTCCCTCCTCTTCAATTTTTTGGAAGAGTTTAAACAGGATTGGTGTTAATTCTTTTAGAAATGCTTGGTAGAATTCATCTGTGAAGCCATCTGGTCTGGACTTTTCTTTGCTGGGAGATTTTTGATGACGGATTCAATCTCCTTAATTGTGATTGGTTTGTTAAGTTCTTGTATTTCTTGTTGTGTCAGTGTAGGTTGGCTATGAGTTTCTAGAAATTTTTCCATTTCATCCAGGTTGTCTAGTATGTTGGCATATAGTTTCTCATAATATCCTCTTATGATTCTTTTTATTTCTGTGAGGTCATTTGTAATTTCCCCCCTTTCATTTCTGATTGTATTGATTTGCATCTTCTCTCTTTTTTTCTTTGTTAGTCTAGCGAGGGGTTTGTCAATTTTATTGATCTTCTCAAAGAACCAGCTTTTGGTTTTGTTGATTTTCTCTATTGCTTTTTTGTTCTCATTTTCATTTATTTCCGCTCTAATCTTTATTATTTCTTTCCTTCTTTTTGCTTTGGGATTGGTTTGCTGTTCTTTTTCTAGTTTCTCAAGTTGTTCAGTTAAATCTTTGAGTTTAGCTCTTTCTTGTTTCTTAATATAGGCATTTAGGGCTATAAATTTCCCTCTCAAGACTGCCTTTGCTGTATCCCATAAGTTTTGATATGTTGTGTTCTCATTTTCATTTGTCTCAATATATTTACTGATTTCACTTGCAATTTCTTCTTTGACCCACTGAATATTTAGGAGTGTGTTGTTCAGTCTCCACACATTTGCAAATTTCCTTTTTTCCTGTTGTTATTGATTTCTAGTTTCATTCCATTATGATCTGAGAAGGTGCTTTGTATAATTTCAATTTTTTTATATTTATTGAGAGCTGTATTGTGACCTAACATGTGGTCTACCCTGGAGAAAGATCCATGGGCACTTGAGAAGAATGTATAACCCGCTGAGTTTGGATGCAGTGTTCTGTATATGTCTGTTAGGTCTAACTTGTTTATCATATTATTCAAGTTCTCTGTTTCCTTGTTGATCTTCTGTCTAGTTGTTCTATCTAATGATGTGAGAGGGGTGTTGAAGTCTCCGACGATTATTGTAGAAATGTCTATTTCTCCCTTCAGTTTTGCCAGAGTCTGTCTCATATATTTTGGGGCTCCCTGGTTAGGTGCGTAGATATTTATGACTGTTATATCTTCCTGGCCTTCCGCATCTCTTATCACTTTTTTGCATTTGAATTCTGTTTTGTCTGATATTAGTATAGCTACCTCTGCTCTTTTCTGTTTACTATTCGCATGGAGTATCTTTTTCCAACCTTTTACTTTCAGCGGGCTTGTATCCTTGTGTCTGAGGTGAGTTTCTTGTAAGCAGCATATGGATGGCTCATGTTTTTTTATCCATTCTGTCAGCCTGTATCTTTTGATTGGGGAATTTAATCAATTCACATTCAGTGATATTACTGAAAATGCACTATTTATTTCCTCCATTTTATTCTTTGGTTTTCATATGTCATCTTATTTTTGTCTCTCTTTTTACTCTCTTGGTTATCCTTTCTGCTTTTCTTTCTTCTATACTCTCCTCCAAGCCTCTCTCTCTCCTGTCTTTTTCTTTCAGGTTCTAAGGCTTCCTTTAATATTTCCTGCAAAGGTGGATTCTTTTTTGCAAACTCTCTTGGTTTCTGTTTGTTTGTGAATACTTTACATTCACCTTCATATTTGAAGGACAGTTTTGCTGGATAAAGAATTCTCGCCTGGCAGTTTTTCTCTTTCAGTTTCCTAATTGTATCATACCACTGTCTTCTCGCCTCCATGGTTTCTGAAGAGAAGTCTTACTGGACGTCCTTTGTACGTGATCATTTGCTTCTCTCTTGCTGCTCTGAGAATTTTTTCTTTATCTTTTACATTTGACATTCTGAATAATATGTGTCTTGGCATAGGTCTATTTGGATTTATTCTTATTGGGGTACAGTATGCTTTTTGGACATGTAAGTTCATTTCTTTCGTGAGAGTTGGGAAATTTTCAGCTATTATTTCCTCAAATACTCTTTCTGCCCCTTTTCCTTTCTCTTCTCCTTCTGGAACTCCCATGACACGTATGTTCTTGCGTTTAGTGTTGTCATTCAACTCTCTGAGCCCCTGCTCAATTTTTTCCATTCTTTTCTCTCTCTGTTCTTTTCTCTCTTCAATTTTAGCTGCTGTGTCTTCAGTATCACTTATTCTTTCTACTGTCATTTCGAGTCTGCTGTTGTATGATTCAAATGTATTTTTTACTTCACCTATTGTGTCTTTCATTTCCATGAACTCCGTTACTTTTCTGTTCATGATTTCAAATTCTTCTTTACCTTCGTGCAATGACTTCTTGATGTCATTGATCTCTTTAACTATATTCTCTTTCATCTCATTAATTTGATTTTGGAAATTTGTGCTCATCTCACTGATTAGTTCTCTCAAATTCTGCATCTCTTCTGGGACTTTGCTGTATTCCTTTATTGGGCCATGTCTTCTATTTTCTTAGTATGGCTCGTAATTTTTTGCTAGTGCATAGGCATCTGGTTAGTTTGTATTTTACTTAGATGCTCTATCTCTTTCTCTTTTATGGGGTTTTAGTGGCAGGAGGCTGTGAGTTACCACCGTTCTTTGATTTTTGGCTCAACCTTGATTGTTAGGATCGTTCTGCTGGTTGCTCAAAACTGGGCACTGGACCCAGTAATTGGTTGTAGAGTTGTTTCCTAGGGCCTTGGGCAGGGAGGCTATAGAGGCCAGGAAAAGCCTCTCTTACTTATTAATTTTCTTATGTGCACTTCCTTGGTCTGCCAGGAGATGGCGCTTGTTAGCAGCTCTCAATTCAATGCCTGGTCAGAGCATATTTATTGTGACGCAGACCAGATCAATGTGATAGAGCTTCCTGCCTGGGGGCTAGGAGCCCTGTGATTCAAACTTTCTGAGACAGTTCTTGAGACTTCTCGTAGCGCCCCCCTTTTCCCAGCTAGGAAATATTTCCAATCCCTTCTGAATCCTCAACAATCAGTCCCTGTTAGTAGAGGAGGAGATTGGGAGGTTTGTATATCTTTAGCCCCTTGCAGGCTCCAAGGCAAACAATGGCGCAGCCCCACCCAGCCTGGAAGGGCTCTCGGGACAGGGCAGACCAAACCTGGGAGTCCAAAACAGGGTCAGCCCCAGCCTCTCTCTCCCCTCTCCCGTGGTGTCCTCAACAATTAGTTCAGACTAGAAGAGAGGGAGGTTGCGAGGGTCGGATTTCTCCAGTCCTTTCTAGGCTTCCAGGGCAAACCGCCATGTGGAAGGGTCCGTGGGGGCTCCGCAGCCCAAATTTCAGGTCAGAACCTGAGTCAGCCTAAGGCTGTGTCCCTCTCTCTCCCCTTTCCAGGAGTGGCAGATCCCCGAAGTCCCCTTTGTCTGTGGTCGCAGGCCCAGGGGCCCGAGAATTCTGAAGAGTGTGGGGGAGGGTGCCGGCAGCAGCAGAAGCTGCTACTTGCAACTCACAGTTCTGTAGTCGCGATTTCCCTCTTCTGTCCCTCTCTCCTCTGGGTGGTGTGCAGCCTTCACCTGCTGTCCCAAACCCTAGAAGATCTTTTTCGGGGCTGTTTCAGCTTGTCCTCTAGCTATTTTTCTGGAGAAGAGATTCCCGCATCTTACTAGTCAGCCATCTTCCCAGAAGTTCTTCAGTATTTTCTTTATAGTTACCACGGGGCTTAAATATAACATTCTAAATCTGTAGCAGTCTTATTTGCTCTGATACCAACTTAACTTCAAAAAATATGCAAACTATGTCCTTCATCCCTCCATCCCTCCACCTTTATGTAGTTTTTGTCACAAATTATACATTTATACATTATGAGTCCAAAACCACTGATTTATTAGTTTATTTTATGTTTGCTGTTTAGTTCATATAGTAAATAAAAAGTGGAGTGACAAACCAAAAATACAATAGTACTGACATTTATATTTATCCATGTTGTTACCCTCACCTGAGATCCTTATTTATTCATGTGGCTTCAATCTATTATCTACAGTCCTTTCCTTTCAACCTGTGAAACTGTCTTCAGCATCTCTTGTAGAACTGGTCTAGTGGTGCGATGAATTCTCCCAGCTTTTGTTTATCTGGGAATGTCTTAATCTCTTCTTCATTTTTGAAGGACAGTTTTGCTGGATATAGAATTCTTGGTTGGCAATTGTTTGCTTTCAGCATTTTTTTTTTAGGATGTACCAGGAATTGAACAACTCGGGACTTTGTCTGTTGGAAGCCAGCGCTCAACCACTGAGCTACATCCCAAGTTTATTTTTTTGTTTGTTTGTTTGTTGTTTTTAGGAGGTACTGGGGATCAAACCCAGGACCTCTTATGTGGGAAACAAGCGCTCAACCACTTGAGCTACACCTGCTCCGCAAGCATCTTGGATGTGTATATTCATATCTCTCATTAAATTTGGGAAGCTTGCAGCCATTATTTCTTTGAATATTCTCTCTGGCCCTTTCTCTCTTTCTTCTCCTTCTGGAACTCCCACAATGTGTATATTGGTATGCTTGATGGTGTCTGTTGTAGTTTTCTAATTGCTAAAGAAAATGCCATGCTATGGGTTGGCTTGAACAATGTGGATTTATTGGCTCATGGTTTTGAGGCTAGGAGAAATCCAAAATCATGGTGATACTTTCTCTCAGAGTATTGTGGCATTTTAGGCCAGTGGTCCTTGGTCCTTGGCTTTTCTGTCATATAATGCACATAGAGGCCTTTCCTGGCTTCTCTTTTCTCTTCTGGGTTCTTTTGATTTCCACCTTCTAGCTGCTCCCTGTAACCTCTCTCTCTGCCACCTTTCCTATAAGGTCTTTAGTAATAGGATTAAGACCCATCCTGTTTTCCGCTGGACCACACTGTAACTATAGTAACCTCATCAAAAGGCCCTATTTACAAGAGTTCAAACCCACAGGAATGGATTAAGTTTAAGAGTATGTTTTTCAGGGGTCTGGAGCTCCAGACTACCACAGTGCCCCACAGGTTCCTTAGGCTCTGTTCACTATTCTCCATTCTTTCTTCCTTCTGCTCCTCAGACTGAATGATTTCAATTGTCTTATCTTCAAGTTCACTGATTCTTTCTTCTTCCAGCTCCAATCGGCTGTTGGACCCCTCTAGGAAATTTTAAATTTCTGTTTCTGTGGTCTTCATCTCTCTCTGGTTCCTTTTCATAATTTCCATCTCTCTCTCGATATTCTCAGCATCTGTCATTTTCCTGATTTCTTTTAGTTCTTTGTCCATGTTTTCCTTAGTTCTTTGAGCATTTTAAGACCATTTTTAAAAGTCTTTGCCTGATATGTTCCAGGTCTGGTCTTCCTCATTGATGGTTTCTAATACTTTAATCTTCTCCTTTGCCTGGGCCATCACATCCTGTTTCTTTGTATGTTTTATAACCTTTGGTTGAAACTTGGACAGTTTGATATGTTATCTCTGGAATTTAGACTCTGAAGTATCTGTTCCTTAAGCTTGTATCCAAGAAGTGTTATGACAGAGCTTCCCTTGATTGCCAGGAGCTAACAACAACCAAAAAAAAAAAATGAAGGAAACACATTTCCCAGTCTCTTCAGATTGACTTGTGCGAGTGCTCTCCTTCAGGCATTATCCATACAGTGAGTTTAGAGAATAACTCCAGGCCAAAGTATAAGGGGCCTCACTGATCATGTCTATGAGTGCTGGTATGTGAACCTAGGAATTACCCCTTTTATGTGGTTCTGAATGTCCCCTGTTTTGGAAACCATTCCCAGGCAGCATGACTTTTCTACTTTCCCACAGCGTTCTTATAGGGCAGTTCTGGGATGGTGAGTCCCTTAGGTCACTACCGGATAGGTTGGGCTAGACATACATGCTGTTAGTATGTGCACAAGCATTTTACTCTACTCCTTCTGGCACTGGGACCAGGGATTCATGCCCTGGGAATGTGGGCTGGCTCCGGGCTGAGCCGGTGAGTGGTAGGGGAGGGGCCAGCCAGGGTGCCACAAGATCCTACTGCTTTTTTTTTTTTTTTTTTAAAGATTTTATTTATTTATTCATTTATCCCCCCCCTTGCTGCTCGTGCTCACCCGGTCAGCCAACCACGCCGCTCGGGCGGGCCTGCCCCCACCAGGAGGCCCTGGGAACCGAACCCGGGGCCTCCCACATGGTAAACGGGAGCCCTACTGATTGAGCCACAGCCGCTTCCCAAGATCCTACTGCTTTTAATAGTCTTTTTCTTGATTAGCACTCTCCCTGTTACTGCAATCCTTTCACTGCTTTCTGGAGCTTTGAGAACGATGTTTCTGCCAGTTCTTGCTGGTTGTTCAAAGCTTCTTTGGGGAGAACAGAACCCTGAAGTGTCTCACTCTGCCATCTTAAACAGGGCAGGAGTATTTGATATTATAATTGGTTATTCTTTTGTGTAAATTAGCGTCTAATAAAAGGGAAAGAAAGACACCGGTTTCTGCTAATTATGTTGCTTTACTAAAAGGAAAGTTTCCCTGTCCTAGAAATTTTGGCCTCCCAAATTGGGATAGTTAGGGTTATTAGCTAATGCTGGAGACAAAAAGATAGAAGATAGGCTTGTTTTGTTTTTGTTTTTGTTTTTAGATTTATCATAAGATAAGTCCTGTTATGACTAACTCCTTTACTTTCAAATGTGTCATTCATGGAGATGTGAATATGTAATATGTTCTGTCTCTTCTTTATTTCTTTTTATTTCCTAGGTTTTTGTGGAGACCCTGGATAAATGTTTTGAAAATGTTTGTGAATTGGATTTGATCTTCCATATGGATAAGGTACATTCTATCCCAAACCAGAAGTACTAGAAAACTAAGAGTCTAGGACATCTTTAGTCATTTCAACACCTTCATGTTTTTTCTTTTAATTTTTTACTCTGAGAATAGAACTGGTTTTACTTTATAAGTTCGATTTAGTAGTCTTTGGTTTTTCTTTTTGTAAGATCTGATATTAAGTTTTAGCATAAACAAGATTATTACTGGTCCTCTATCATGGTGCATCTGTTTTTAGACAGAAATCTTAGTATAGGGCACCGATTCACTAGAATAACTGGCTGCCAGCCAAAGGTTATAAAAATTGTTTTATGTTGATTTTTTTTTTTTTTTTTTAACTTTTTATTATGGAAAATTTCAGACATGTAGAAAAATAGAGAGATTGGCGGAATATACCCACATAGACTAATCACAGTGCCAAGGAATTGTCATGGTCAATTTTGTTTCATCAATACCAAATACTCTTCCCAAAAGCATTAAATCATTTTGACTCAAAGCTCATAAATCATATCAATTCATTGGAAAATATTTTAGAATATATAAGATAACCATTTTAAAAATTATACCCACAGTACTATGATCATACCTAAAATTTAAATAATAATTTCTTTTTTTTATAAAACTTTCTTTATTTCCATTTCCAAAAATAAAATAACACACGAAAGACATCTTAAATTATCGAAGCATTAGTTTAAAAAACCTGTTTTTAGAATTAAGTAAAATAAATGTCCCTGGACAGGAGTTTTAAAAATAATTTCTTAATAACAAACAAAAAAAAAGAATATTGTTCTAAGATAATGTAAATAAAATTAGTTGATGATAAGAGTGAGGGAAAAAGGGACATCGTTGCCAAGTTCTTGATTTTTCCTCTGTATGCTACCTTCACCTGATTTGGAGGATTCTGGTAAAAGATGTGGAAGGTTGTATTAGTCAGCAAAGGGGTGCTGATGCAAAATTATGTTGATTATTAAATGGAGTCCTGTGTGGATACCACCTGTTGCTTACCAGGCTGGGATGAATCCTGCATCTCTGAGTATAGGTTAAGGAATAGGCTTTACTGGGGCCACCATTGGGAAAAGGGGAAATTTCCAAGCAAGAAAAAAGAAGGCACAGTTCCCCCATTCTTTCTCACCATGAGAGGTGTGTTGGGGCCAGTCTCTGCTGGAGAGACTCTTCCTACACCTCCCTCATTTTTATTAGGGAACACTGTGAGATTTATCAGAGAACACTGTGAGCATAGCCTTACCAATGAAGAGCTGTGCAAACTGCTTGGACCCCAGACAATCTGTGTTTGAGTGCCAACTATAGGTTTTTTAATAAATACCCTTTATCAAGTTAAGGAAATTCCTTCTCGTTCTAGTTGCTAAGAGTTTTTAATCATGAAAGAATGTTAAAATTTGGCTTTTTCTACATCTCCCAAAGTAATCGTATGGTTTTTTTTTCCTTATCATTCTAATGTTTTTTAAACATCTGTGAAGATGCCCACTAAAGCAGTAAAGTAATTCTAGTCCCAACTATTTTATTGTCATGGCTTTAAAAGGAAATAAAAGGCCATTAAAATGCTGTTCTCCCTTGTATGTCTTATCTTCAGATAAGTTCTATAAAGTATTTTGCTGTTGCTGCAAACTTCTTTTTTACAGTTTAAGACTATTTTAAGTTGTTCACATGACACCAGGAAGTGACTATCCATATCTCTTAAGGTTTTTGAAAAATTATGATGCAAGTCAGATCACATCCTTCTTACCTTTAGAATTTCTGAAAGTGCCTTCCAGCAGGTGACTTTCCTTTAGTGGGAAATCAAACTTATCTTTGCCTTATATAGAGCAATTGCTAATTCACGTATACCTTCTAGTGATAGTAGAAAATCATGTTTTCACTTAGATAGGCAGAGGACCTGCCCTAAGACAATAGAAATATCACCTTGAATTTCATCCTCCTTAGTTGAAGAATCTCCCAACCTTAAGGTCAGAAACTCCCATCAGCCCCTAGGCTTTTAAGACTGCATTAGTTATATAATCTAAGTATCTTTTGAAAAAATAAAAATAAGTAAATTAAAAAAAAAAGACGACATTAGATTGTCACATAGTCTATAAGAGAGTCACGTTAAATTCAAAGACCTAAGTAAGTAGAAAGTGAAAGGATGGGGAAAAATATATACCATGCAAGTAGTAACCAAAAAAGAACTGGGGTGGCTATACTAATATCAGATAAAATAGACTCTAAGTCAAAAACTATTATGAGGGACAAAGATGGTTATTATATACTGATAAAGGAATCAATTCAACAAGAAGATATAACAATTATAAATCTATTTGTACCTAACAGCAGATCCCCAAAATATAGAAGCAGATACTGACATATTGAAGGGAGAAATAGATGGTTCTAGGAGACTTTAATGCACCACTTTCAATAATGGATTAAACATCTAAACAGACGATCAGTAAAGAAACAGAAGGCTTGAATGATATGCTAAACCATCTAGCTGACATATATTAGACATCTCACCCAACAACTACAGAATATTCATTCTTCTCAAGTGCAAATGGCTCATTCTCCAGGATAGACAATATCTTAGGTCTCAATAAATTTAAAAATATTGAAATCATACAGTGTATCTTCTCCAACCACGATGGAGATAACATGGAAATCAATAACAGAGGAAAATTCACAAATACGTGGATGTTAAACAGCATACTTGTAAACGACCAATGAGTTAAAGAGGAAATCACAAGGGAAATTAGGTGGTATCTTGAGGCAAATGAAAATGAAAATACAGCATACCAAACTTATGGGATGCAGGAAAGGCAGTGTTGAGAGGAGACTTATAGCTATAAATGCTTACATTAAAAAAGAAGAAAGACTTCAGGTCAGAGACCTAACCTCAAAACTGGAAGAACTAGAAAAAGAAGAGCAAACAAATCCAAAATGAGCAGAAATAAATGAAATAGAAAATAAGATAATAATAGAAATAACAAAACCAAAAGTTGGTTCTTTGAAAAGATAAATGAAATTGACAAATCTTTCACTAGACTGATGAAGAATAAAGGAGAGAGGATCCAAATGACTAAAATCAGAAATGAAAAGGGGGACATTACTACTGACCCCACTGAAATAGAAAGGGCTATGAACAACTGTACACCAACAAATAACCTAGATGAAATGGACAAATATCTAGAAACACACAAACTATCTATATTGACTCAAGAAGAAATAGAAGATCTCAACAAACCAATTACTAGGAAAGAGATCGAATCAGTAATCAAAAACCTCCCAACAGGCAGTGGATGTGGCACAAGCAGTTGAGTGCTTGCTTCCCATATGGGAGTTCCCGGGTTCAGTCCCCGGTGCTTCCTAAAAACAAACAACAAGCAAACAAATGAAAAAATCAACTCAGGGGAGCCATGAGGCTCAGCAGTTGAGTGCCAGCTTCCCACATACGAGGTCCTGGGTTCAATCAATCTCTGGCCCAGGTACCTCAAAAAAAAAAAAAAAAAAACCTCCCAACACAGAAAAGCCCAGGACCAAATGGCTTCACAGGGGAACTTTACCAAACAGTCTAAGAAGAATTAACACCAATCCTGCTTAAAACTCTTCAAAAAAAATAGAAGAGGAGAGAGAATTCCCTAATTCATTCTACAAAACCAACGTCACCCTCATTCCAAACACAAAGATGCACAAGAAAAGAAAATTACAGACTAATATCTTCTATGAATATAGATGCAAAAATCCTCAATAAAATACTAGTGAACCGAATCCAACAGCAAATTAAAAGAATTCTACATCATGATCAAGTGGGATTTATCCCTGGTATTGCAAGCATTATTCAACAAAAGAAAATCAATTAATGTAATACACCACATTAATAGAACGAAATGAACAAGCCATATAATCATCTCAATTGATGCAGAGAAGGCATTTGATAAAATCCAACACTTTTCCTTGATAAAAACACTTAGAACACTAGGAATAGTAGGAAACTTCCTCAACATGACAAAGGGCATATAAGAAAAGCTCACAACTAACATCCTACTTAATGGTGAAAGACTGAAAGCTTTCCCTCTAAGATCAGGAAGAAGACAAGGGTGCCCATTGTTACCGCTGTTATTCACATTGTTCTGAAAGTTCTTACCAGTGCAGTTAGGCAAGAAAAAATAATAAAAGTCCTCCAAATGGGAAAGGAAGAAATAAAACTTTCCTTATTTGTAGATAACCTGACCCTATATACAGAAAATCCTGAAAACTCCACAACAAAGCCCCTAGATCTAATAAATGAATTCAGCAAAGTGACAGGGTACAGGATCAACACCTAAAAATCAGTAGTGTTTCTATACACTAGTAATGAACAATTTGAAAGGAAAATTAAGAAAAAAATTCCATTTATAGTAGCAACTAAAAGAATCAAATATTATCTAGGTAAATCTAACCAAGGATGTAAAGGATTACACAGAAAACTACAAACCATTCCTAAAGGAAATTTTAAAAGACCTAAATAAATGGAAGGACATTCCATATCCATGGCTTGGAAGACTAAATATTGTTAAGATGTCACTTCTACCCTAAGCATTGACAAATTCAATCAATCCAAATCAAAATTCTAAAAACTTTATTTACAGAAATAGAGAAGCCATTCACCACATTTATATGGAAGGGTAAGGGACCCGAAATAGCCAAAGCCATCATGAAAGAGAAGAATGAAGTTGGAGGACTACACTACCCAATCTTAAAACTTATTACAGAGCCACAGTAATCAAAACAGCATGGTGCTGGCACAAGGACCGACATATAGACCAATGGATTAGAATTGAGAGCTCAGAAATCAATCTCACATTTATGCCCAACTGAATTTTGACATGGGGTGTTTTAGTTTCCTTGGCTGCTCAATCAAATACCATACAATTTGTTGACTTAAACAGTGGGAATTTAATGGCTCGTGGTTTTTAGGCCAGGAAAAAAAGTCCAATCAGGGCATCATTAATGCAGTGCTTTTTCCCTGGAGACTGGCATTCTGGAGCTGGTTGCCAGTGATCCTTGGTGTGGGGCTCCTCTGCCACATGGTAGCTTCTCTTAGCCTCTCTTTTCTCTTCCAGGTTCCATTGACCTTCAGTTCTTGCTTGCTGTGGCTTTCTCTCTGTCTGAATTTCATTCCGCTTATAAAGGATTCCAGTAAAATAATTAAGACCCATCTTGATTGCGGTGGGCCACACCTTAACTGAAGTAACCTCATCAAAAAGCCCTACTTAAAATGGGTTCACACCCACAGGAATGGGTTAAGTTTAAGAACATATTTTTCTAGGAAGCATATAGCTCCAAACCACCACATGAGGCGAAGACCACTTGATTGGGAAAGAATAGTCTCTTCAAAAATTGGTGCAGGGAAAACTGGATCCCTTATTTGCAAAAGAATGAAAGCAGACCCCTACCTTACACCATATACAAAAATCAACTGCCATATGGAGGGACCTGGGTTCAATCCCCGGGACCTCCTGAAGGCGCATGGGCTGCCAGGCTCTGTGTGCCGCTGAGCTGTCGGCCCTGAGAGCCATGCAGCAGGATGATGACGTAACAGGAGAGAGACAAGACGACATGCTCCGAAAGCTCCAGAAGCCAGGAGCTGAGGTGGCGCAGGTGGCAGAATACCTCTCTCCTACATCGGAGGTCTCCAGGATCGAATCCTGGTGAAGACCGGAGGAGGAGGATGAGAAGAGATGGCAGGAAACAGACACAGAGAATTTCCCAGGGAATGAGCACAGAAACAGCAAATGGGGAAGGGGGGGTTTAAAATGGGTAAAGTAAATAAATAAATCTTTAAAAAAAAAAAAAAAAAAAAATCAACTCAAAATAGATCAAAGGCCTAAATATAAGAACCAGAGCTATAAAACTCCTAGAAGAAAACAGAAGCAAACATCTTCAGAACCTTGTTAGACAATGGTTTCTTAGACTTTGTACCCATAGCACAAGAAAGAAAAGAAAAAATAGATAAATGGGACCTCATCAATATTAACAACTTTATTTATTTATTTATTTATTTATTTATTTATTAAACAATTTATTGAAGTATATCATACATACATGAACATATATAAACTATAAGTGTTCAGTAAACATTGTGAACTTAACAAAACAAACATGCATAACATTACACAGGGCTCCCATACATTACCCCACCACAAATTCTTTGCATTGTTGTGAAACATTTGTTAACAAACCGTGAAAGAGCATCATCAAAGTATTACTACTAACTATAGTCCGTATCTTACTCCCCCATACTTTTTTTTTTTAAGGATTTATTTGTTTATTTATTTACTTTTATCCATTTTAATCCCTCCCCCCTTCCATTTTTGCTGTTTTTGTGTCCATTCGCTGGGCAACTCTCTGTGTCTGTTTCCTGCCCTCTATTCTCATCCTCCTCCTGTCTTCACTGGGATTCGATCCTTGGAACCTCTGATGTGGGAGAGAGGCATCCTACCACCAGCACCACCTTAGTTCCTGGTTTTTCAGCATGTCTCATCTTTGCTCTCCCTTGTGTCACTCTCCTGTTACATCATCATCTTGCTGCGTGGCTTGTGGGGCCTGGCAGCACACCCACACACAGGGCCTGGCGGCCCACACACTTTCTATATTTTTCTTTTTTTAAATTTTTACCAGGAGGTCCCGGGGATCGAACCCAGGTCCTTCCATATGGGAGACGGACGCCCAACCATTTGAGCCACATCCATCTCCCTGCTATTTTGCCTAAGATTGACTAAAGATACCTAGAGTTACAATCATTTCCCATCAGGATGATCATATAATAAATCAGGCTTAGTTTATCACCAGCATTCTAAAAACCAGACCTAGGGAGGAAAACTAGGTCTGGGGACACATGCCTGGTTTCTAATATAGCGAATGTTTAGCCTACCTTGATTATCACAAAATCAGGACAGCAAGAATATTTGCATAATATTAACAACTTTTGAGCCCTAAAGGACTTCATCATGAAAGTAAAAAGATAACCTATAGGGAAGCGGCTGTGGCTCGATCAGTGGGGCTCCCGTTTGCCATGTGGGAGGCCCCGGGTTCAGTTCCCGGGGCCTCCTGGTGGGGGCGGGCCCGCCCGCAGGACGTGGTTGGCTGACCCAGCGAGCGCAGGCAGCAGGGGGGGGATAAATGAATGAATAAATAAAATCTTAAAAAAAAAAAAGATAACCTATAGAATGGGTGATAGTATTTGGAAATCATATATCCGATAAGTGTTTAATATCCAGAATATATAAAGAAATTCTTCAACTCAACAACAAAAGGATAAATAACCCAATTTAATAATGGACAAAAGACTTGAATAGACATTTCTCCAAAGAAGATATACAAATGGCCAAAAAGTAAAACCACAATGAGATACCATTTCACACTCCCTAGAATGTCTACTATTTAGAAAAAAAAACAACAATGGAAAATTGCAAGTGTGAAAGATGTGGAGAAATAAGAACACTCATTCATTGCTGCAGGGAATGCAAAATGGTGCAGCTGTTGTGGAAGACAGCTGTTCCTCAGAAAGTTAAGTATAGAATTACCATGTAACCTAGCAATCCCATTTCTAGGTATATACCCAAAAGAATAGAAAGCAGGGACTCAAACAGATATTTGTACACTGATGTTCACAGCAGTATTCTCAAAATTGCCAAAAGATGGAAGCAACCCAAGTGTTCATCAACTGATGAGTGGATAAGCAAAGTGTCGTATGTACACACAATGGGATCTTATTCAGCCGTGAAAAGGAATGAAGTTCTGATGTATTTAACAACATGAATGAACCTTGAAGACCTCATGTTAAGTGAAATAAGCTGGGCTCAAACGGACAAATATTGTATGATTTTACTGATATGAAATAATTAGAATAAGCAAACTCATAAGAATCAGAATCTAGAATATTGACTACCAGGGGATGGCGTGGGGCTAGGGTATAAGGAGTTAAGGCTTAAAATTAAAATGTAGAGTTTTTTCCATCATCTAGAGATGATGGAAAAAGTTTTGATAGTGGATGTGGTGATGGTACCATAACATTTTGAGCGTAATTAACAGCATTGAATTATGTATTTTGTGGTTTAAAAAAAAAATTGTTACGGAGAGTTGCATCATTACCCTAGAGCAATGTACCTAGAATAGCAGATCTGTGAAAAGACCAGATATGACTGAATTCCTGCTTCCCTGGCAATTTGGTTTTTTTGTTTGTTTGTTTTTCCTAATCTTTAGATTTCTTTTTGAGCTCCTAAAATTTTTGTAATAATATTCCCTTTTTATCACTGCTTTTTTCTTCCTTCCTGTCTTGGGGAAAGTTTGTTCCATTCCAGTTCTAGAGCTAAGTCCTCTTCCTATGTCTTTCCCCAACATATACCATAATCTTGCTTCTTCAAATAGTTTCTTTAAGGTATCTTTATTTTTTCCCTTCTTCTGCATATACAAATCTCCACAGATTGCCTAGTCTCACAGAACACTACTTTTCTGTGTTTCTACTGCCCCTTCTAACTGTAATTCCATTTCCTTTATTCCATTCAAGGTAAATTTCTTGAACGAGTACATGATTTACAACCAGTCTTTCATTTCTACTTCACCTCTTCCCTTCCTAGAATCCTGGTTTTCATTTCTACCCAGAATCCACTGATGATTTCCTAATCTTCAAATCCCATGGTCATTTCCCATTCATCACCTTCTTTATTATTTCTGCATTACTTGTTACTGTTCATCATTCTGTGGATCATTCCCTTCTCAACCCTTTTTCCACCTTCTGTTTCTGTGACCTAGAATAGTCGGGTTTTCTCCTATCCTCTTGCCACCCTTTACCACTAAGTTATCATCATCTCTCCCCTCTTTTCTTCCTCATATTTCTGTCATAAATCTCATCCATTTCTCCAATTTAAACTATAATCCTTACAGGTAATTCCCCAAATGATAATTCTAGTCCTGATATCTTATTCCTATGTTTCCAACTGTCTGAAGACATTCCTTCTTACATGTCATTGTAGCAACTTCATTGCTTCTTGGTTGTTCTTATCCAAAGCCATTTTCAGCATGTATCTCCTGAAAACTATTTCCTCCCCCAACTTCCCTTTTCCATTGGTGCTACCAGCATTTGCTGTAATGTGCACTCAAAACCTTTCCTTGCTTTTCCTTGCCCTCAGCATCTACTCAATCACTAAAGCCTGTTGCTTTTTCCTTTAGAGTCTTTATCTCTCATTCTTAAATTTACCAGTTATTAACATTTCACACATGTGTTTTCATCTCTCTATATAGATTTTTTTTTTTTCATGAACCATTTGAGAGTTAGTTTCAGACATCATGACTTTTCATCCCTAGTCTCCAGTGGACAAGGATATTCTCTTACATATCTTACAGCATATTTGGGAAATTTAACATTGACATACTGATCTCTAGTATATAGTTTATATTCAGAATTTCCCCAGTTGTCCCAATAGTGTCCTATGTGTGTGTATATATATATATATATTTAATCCCAGTTCCAGTTATGGATCAAGCATTGCCTTTAGTTACCATATCTCTTGATTTCAGTTATCTGTTATCACGTTTTCTAAAACCTTTGTCTCTTTTGTTGTTGACTCTGCTTACTAGAGTTAGATTAATTTTCCTAAAGCACCCCTTAGAATAGCTGCTCCCTTGATCTTAGACCTTTTTTGGTTCTCCATTATCAAGCTTTGACCTCTTGGCCAGGGTTGGAAGGTTATTCACAGTTTGTCCCTATCCTAACTCTGGATCTTACTTACCTTTTACTTCTTGCCAGATACCTTTTGTTCCAGCTAAATGTACCACTGTTACTCACTTTGTAATTCCTGCCTCAGCTTCTCTGAATTGGCTTTTCACATCTTTTCATAACTGAATTCTGCCTGTCACTCAAGCTCAGCTCAAACCCTACCACCCTAAAGCTTTTCCTCATCACCCTGGCTTATTGTGATCTCCTTGGATGGTGTATAGTACTATTTCCTTATATGACCTTAGTTTATGTAAGTGTGCTTGTGTGTTTTCTGTATTTGACTAGACCATTCTTATCTTTGTGTGCTTCCTTATATCCCTCGCTGGGTCATCTTTTACCAAATCGGGTAGTTAGTGACATTATAAGAGTTCCCAGGTCTCTAGTCTCATAAGGTTGTTAATGATTTAACTTGTTGTAGGGAAGCAGGTGTAGCTCAGTGGTTGAGTGCCTGCTTCCCATGTATGGGGTCCTGGGTTCAATGCCCTGTAACTCCTTAAAAAATAAAAATACCTTTTACGGGCTGGATTAAGGTTTGATTTTATAGTCTCTGGAATCCTCCGTTCTCCAGACTGTGCCATTTGGAGCTTATCTTGCTTACTGCAGTTGGTTTCCTTTTGCTTTCAGAAGCCCCCAAAACAGCTCAATATCATAACTGAGTTGGGTTGATGTTAATTAAGGTGAATTGAGGTTTTTTTTAAAGAAAACAATTTGTGTAGCATAACATTCTGATCTACCAGTATCTCAACAATAAAGCCAGATTTGAAACTCAATTGGGCTTTCAGGATTTGGTCATCACTGTTATAGGTCAATGGCTATGTCAAGGGAAATTATGCAGCCTTTTTATAGATTTCCGTCTGCAATGGACTGTCTTCGGAGAATTGAAACATATGCTTCTGGGCAGGTCTGGGCCCAAGAAAACCTCATAATATAGAATCTAAAATCCCTGTTAAATATAGGCTCTTAAAATGGGAAAATGCTGAGGGTTCAAAATTGAAATGAGCTGGTGAGTCCTAAGATGAAAGAATCATAAACAGTAATAATAGATTGTGTTTGTTAGATACCCGCTCTGGGAACAGAGCTCTGATAACAAAGCTCATTAACCCCTCCAAACCCTAGTGATGCTGAAGCAGGTATTCTGTTTGCTAGTTTCCAGGAACAGAGGGACAGTAATGGACACATATTTGGTGTGTTTTCAGTGATGAAGGAAGAGAGATTTTGGCCTTGAAGAATAAGAATAATCCTGCTTGAGTTTTAGTTCTTGCGAAAGGTGCTAGTTGGCATTTCTGGCTACACCCTGGATGTGCCTCAGAGAAAAAAGGGGAGCTGAGGCTGGCCTTGTGTTCCATTGCAGGCAGAGCGCTTCTGTGTTGATCCTCGGTGGGTAAGCATTTTGAGGCAGGATACTTTTCAGAGGCCAGTATCTTTTTTCCCTCAGGATTGCTGACAGAGACTAGCTGTAATGATTTCTTAAATTTCCAAGATCTCTATAGTTTGCTAAAAGAAGGGGGAAAAAGGCTAAGATTGCTGTAAACTCCACTTAATACCTGCTACAGTACACACTCTTACTTTCTTTCTTTGAACTTTGCACTGTCTCAATGCACAGTCTCATTGATTCCCTGCCACTTGAAATTACAGAGAACCTTTTTAGTTTGTTTGTTTTATCATTTCCTTATTATTGGTTGAGGGCATTAGGATAACAGTATACATAGAAACAGCAAGATTTGACCTTTAAAGCTATCTGTTTGATATCCAGCCTTTTAAATAAAACCTAGTGTTTGTCAAGATTGTAGTCAATAACAGAGCGTACTTCCAGTGATATTGTGTGAATATGTTGTTCTCTATCATTTTGATTGCTGATTTTTAAGTACCCTAAAAGGCTGGAATTGCGACTTGATTCTGTTTGCCATCATCCCTTATGATACAGAAGAGGATTGGTTTAGTTTGAGATATGAAATAGAATTTCTTGATCCCTGGCTTGATGTTTACATCAGTCAAGTTAGGCTAGGCAGTGCTTAACTCCAAAATCCCAATGGCTAAAACACGTCTTATTTCTCACTCATGCTATATGGCCATTGTGGGTCAGCAGGGTGTCTGCTCATTGTAGTCACTCAGGGATCCAGGCTAGTGGAAATCCTCCTCAACATGTGCTTCTCAATGGATACTTGTGTATTGGCTGTTAAAGTGACACACCCCCACTGCATACACAGTTCACTGGTCAAAGCAAGTCACATGCCCACACCTAAACTGATAGAAAAATGCAGTCCTACCACACACCCAGAACAGGGGAGAACCTGAAATATTTTTTAATATTACGAGTGACTACCACAGTTTTTCATTTATTTTCTTAGAGGAAAAGTTGACATTGTGCTTTATTATCACTGATACAGTAGAAAACCTAGAAATTTTAATATCAGAAAAATAGAGAAATACTCTTATAAAAGAAACATGGCTGAATCTGAGGAAAGGGCATCTCATGTAGCAGATTTTCTGTATATCTAACAGAATATTTGGTATTTATATCTTACATACTCCACAAATGAATTTAAGGTGACTTAAGAAATTAAAATTTCCTAGCAGACTTAATTGCTTCCATATGTGGGAGGCAGTTGCTTCCTTCCTTATAGAGGCTTTCCTCAAATGATCTCTCCTTACCTTGGCTCTATGACCTTGGTAAAATACTAATTAATGTCTAGAATTTTTGTCTTTTTTCCTCTAATTATTAGACAGCAAACGTTTATTATGCATTCACTATGAGAAGAATACTTTAGTGGATATCATGAGGATACAAAGATGTAAAAGATAAAAATTCCCTACCCTCAAGAAGCCCATAGTCCAAATAGAAAGCTAGGTTACATAGAGACAATCCTGTCTTGAAGTATGCAACAGGAGCTGTAGGTTGAATTTAATTTTTAGTAGGAGTACTATTGTATTAGGGAGCTCTGATCTTGTACTAGTTTTTCTAGAATTTACCACAAGTATGGCATTTAGTCAAATATATATATCTAGATATCGTAGTTCATAAAACAAAATTTTTGTGCAGCATTAAGGTAGTACCTAATCACAAGCTCTTTTTATATAATGATGTTTGATAAGTAGAGAAAGAAGAAAATGGGAGTTTGAAGAATTAGCTGCTTCTGAGACCAGGCTGTGAACCTGAGTAGATGGTGACCCCTCTGCTCTTTTGGCTGAGGGTCTGAGTTCAGATACAGGAGCATGTAGGCAGTAGGCAGCCCACTGACTGAGTGCTGTGGCCTGTGTGCTGCCCACAAGATGTGCTGAGTGTAACATGTGCAAGACTGGCCGAGCACCACAGGTCTGCCTTGCACTAAGTTGGATGGGTGGTGGAGAAAACACCAGCAATTCGAGGTAAAGATCAATGCCAAGTGAGAAAAAGAACAGTGAAAGCTCTATTAATTCCTGAGTAGAAAAATCATCAAGGGGAGGAGTAGTCATGGAAAGGGAAATTAATGTTGATTGAGCAGCTGCAAAATTCCAGGCACTGTGCTACATACTTTATTCCTAATATATATATTTTTATAAGGTAGGTGGTATTAACTGTCTGTAGCAAATGAAAATGGTGAAGCTTAGGCTGAGTTGCCTAAAACTTCAGAACCCATGTTTTTTCTGCTAAACCACAGAATCTGAGGATTTTAAAACACGCATGTTATGATAGTTATCAGTTTATAGAAGTTGTCAGTTTCCACTTCCAAAGTCAGAATTCTACGAGAAGAAACAGTGGGTGGGCGGTATTGTGAATGTTGGGGTGAGGGCCACAGGGGATTTGAAACTGTATGTAAACTCATCCCATCTAGACAAAGGGTCTTCCAGTGGAGCCACTGCTGACATTTTGGGCAGTGTAATTATCATTGAATTGCTGGTATTTAGCTTCCCTAGCCTCTTCTATTAAATGCCAGTAGGACACCTGCCTGTACGTTTCCAAATGCCTTCCTGGGTGGGAATGGTACTGTCCTAAGTTTTTTATTTTTTTATTTTTTTTTAATTTACCGGGAGGTACCGGGAATCGAACCCCGTTCTCTCCATATGGTAGACGGACGCCGAACCTCTTGAGCCACATCCGTTTCCCCTGTCCTAAGTTAAGACTGGGTTAGAGTATAAGGTATATGTATCAGATTAGTAGAAAATAAGTTTGAAGCAGTGGATGGAGATCAGATTGTGGAGAGTCTTCTCCTATGTTGTTAGATCCATTGGACACTTTCCAACAATCACACTGAGTGATTTTGATACTTCCTCATTCTTACAACATTCTTTGTTCCTAGCTTCCATGATACACATTCACCTGGTATTTTTTTCTACCTTTCTAGCCATTCTTTCTGGCCTTTTGAACTTCTTACTCAGCTCTTGGTCTCTCTTCTCTTCTTTTAGATGCCTTCTTTTTAGGAAACCTCATAAAACCCCATGACTTCAATTATCTCTCTTCTGGTGACTTCTAAATTGACATCCAAACTTCCTTCAAACTTAGTATGTCCAAAACATCTCCAGCCCCTGCAATTCCAAACTGACAATTGTGACTTACCCTTAAGGGAAATGAATCTTCAAAAAACCTTTCCTAACTCTCCCCTTCCTGCCAGGAGACTAGAATGGATATCTTGTTCCAGCACCCTTTCCTACTTTTACCATTGCATTTAGCACAATGTATTATTTTTTGCTTGTTTGCATGGTTAAGAGCACAGGCTCTGGAGGCTGAAAAGTTTGAATCCTGTCTTTGCCACCTGTGAGATGTATGAACTGTGCTTCATGTTCTTTATATGTGAAAAGGAAATAATGATAGCACCTACCTTAGATGGTGAATGTGAAGATTAAATGTAAGTAAAGTGCTTAGAACAGTACCTATACATTGTATAAGTATTTCACTATTATTTTTTGTTTTCCCCACCAGGTAGCATTATGAAAGTAGGGATCCAGACTGTCTTGTTTACCACTCTCTTTCCAGTTGTTAGCACAATACCTGGCACATACTGGTTACTCAGTAAATATTTAATGATTTCATTTATTCATCCACTAGTCTAGGGGGAAACAGTTAAAACGTTGCTGTCTTCATGAAGCTACATTTAGTAGGGGAGAGACAAAATATATTTTAGGTGGTAAGTGCAGGGGAAAAATAAATCAGGGTAAGATATGAGGAAATATAGCTTGGTATTTTATTTAGAGTGGTCAGGGAAGGCCTCTCTGATAAGACAGCATTTGAACAGAAGCCTGAAGGAAGTAAGGTGAGATATGCAGCTCTTTGGAAAAGAACATTCCAGGTAGATGGAACAGCATGTACAAAGACAATGAAGCAGAAGAATATTTGATAAGTTAAGGACCAGCAGGGAAGCTAGTATGGCTGGATTGCAGTGAACAAGACAGGGAGTAATTGGAGGCAAGGTAAGGGTGGGAAAGAGGATTGAACAGGTCCTTGTGGCCCTTGTAAGAACCTTTGTTTCTATTCTTTAGTGAATGGATAATTGGGAGAATTCTGGTATCATTCACAAAATAAAGAAGCCCAAGCCGGAACAATGAAGAGTCCATAAGTAGTTATTAACAAGAAGGAGGAGGGAAGATGGAGGATTAGAGGACTCACTTCTCTTCCAGAAAAAATAGAGGACAGGCAGAACCTGTCTGGAAAAGTGTTCTAGAGTTTAGGATACCAGGGGAAGGCTGGACAACACCCAGAAGAGAGAAGAACGTAGAAAAGAGGGCTCGATGGGGAAGATCTGTGAGTAAAAGCTGCAGCTGCAGCTTCTAGCGCCCATCCCCCCATCCTACAAGCAGACACCAGCCCCTGGCTTGCTCCTCCAGATGGAGTGGGTTGCCATGGTCCATCTCCCCAGGAAAGGGGAGAAGAATGTAGCCTATGGCTGATACAGCTTTTGGCCAACAAATTTGGTCTTCTGTGTCCCACAAGTCACAGCCTTCCAGGCCAGGTGGGGCTCTGCCATTATTTGGCCTGGGCACCATCAAGGGTTTAAAAAGATCCTACCTTCTTTTTTTTTTTTTCAATCACAATCTGTATCATGCATTTATTTATTTATTTATTTATTTATTTATTTTTTATTGTGGGTAAAAAATCAAAATTTTCACAATACATACCAATATTTATAAAATGATATATAAATATATATGCATGTATGTGCATTTGCTTACAAAATTGTTATTTATATATATATATATATATATTTTTTTTTTTTTTTTTTTT
>JAKSZT010054540.1:1153916-1239247 GCA_026826555.1 Tolypeutes matacus
CCCCCAATCCTGAGGGGACTGGGATGGTGATGTCCACTCCACCTCCAAGTGAGAGAGGGCTTATATCCCATGGATATGGTGGGTGGGATGATCCTGCCTGCAGATGCAGGCCCTCTCCATTCCCTGGACTGGCCGTTGCCCATTGTTGTCTCCTCGCCAGGTGACTTGGATGAATCCATTGAGCTGTAGGGTAGGAGTTGCAGCTCCCCCGAGATTCCACGCACACCTGGCACATAGGTAGGCCAGAGGCTCCAGTCTCTGGAAGTATACCTAAAAACTCCAGCATCACATATGGGTTTGAATAGAAGGGACTGATGAACCATGTGCAGGGAGGACTTATTTGATTCCAATTCTGTCACTCTCAGGAGCACAGATTCCAAAATAGAGCCCACTGATAAGGTGTCAGTCTCTGGGGCTATCCCCCCTTATATAGGACCCAGGTGTCTCCAGAGCTCTCAGGAGCCCCTCTGTGTGGGGTGATATGCACTTTGATATTCTATGAGCTCCTACTGAGGTATGCATAAGCGTTACCTCTGGGATGACCTCCCGACTCTCTTTGAAGTCTCTTAGCCACCTGAACTCATTTGTCTTTACCTTTTCCCCCTTTTATTCAAGGTCTTTTTCTAGTTGTGTTGCCAGTTGGCACTTGGTATTAATCCCTTATTGCCAGGGAGGCTTATCCCCAGGAGTCATGTCCCACGTTGGGGGGTAGGTAATGCATTCATATGCTGAGTTTGGCTTAGAGAGAGGCCACATTTGAGCAACAAGGAGGCTCTCAGGTGGCAACCCTTAGGCACCCCATAACAGTAAGCTAAGTTTCAGTTACAAGAGCAAAGACTCATAAGGGTAGTCATCAATAAAAAGAACTCATCAGTGGGTCAACCTCTTTTGACAGACACTGTCCCTGCACTCAGAGGACTGTTGCTGCTCCCTTGGAGAATGTGGCAGAGCTCTCCAGGCTAGGAATTCAGATTCCCTCATTTATTGTGTGATTGTCCACCCACCATGACCATGCTCCATCTTTTGATCTTTTGAATAATTTTGTATATCTTTCATGTATATTCAGATGAACTAACTCCCATGAATCCCCCCTCCCAGATACCCCCCACCAATAATCCCCTGCAGTACCCATTGTAAACCTTCTGTGATCCAAATCCTCCATGAACATGTAGTCCATAAAATAATCAAATAGGGGGCGGATGTGGCTCAAATGGTTGGGCGTCCGTCTGCCATATGGAGGGACCTGGGTTCGATCCCCGGGACCTCCCGGTAAAAAAAAAAAATATATATATATATATATAGGGGAAGCGGCTGTGGCTCAATCAGTAGGGCTCCTGTTTACCATATTGGGAGGCCCCGGGTTCGGTTCCCGGGGCTTCCTGGTGAAGGCAAGCCCGCCCGCACGGCATGGTTAGCTGACCCTGTGAGCACAAGCAGCAAGGGGGGGATAAATGAATAAATAAATAAAATCTTTAAGGGGGTCGGATGTGGCTCAACTGGTTGGGCGTCCGTCTCCCATATGGAGGGACCCGGGTTCGATCCCCGGGATCTCCCGGTAAAAAATAAAATAAAATAAAATAAAATAATCAAATACACTTAATAGGAAAAAGAAACATCAATGATAAGCTTACACGGAAGAGACAAACATAAGGAAACTCAGGAAAAAAAAAAACAAACAAAAAACAAAACAAAATATAATTAGCGGATTGGGACATTCAAAAAAAATGGGGAAAAAAGCAAAAGAAATGCCTTTTTTTTTTTTTTTTAATAATTGGCAGAATGTTTTATTGCTTATTGAATCTTAGAATTGATTCAATAAAATAACTGATTGAATAAAATATGGTATTGTAAAAAAAAAAAAAGATTTGGCTGTAAGTACAGAAAACTAATACTGTATCAGCCAGGAGTTACATTAGGCAGCAACTAACTGGCATACACACCAGTAGCTTAAAACAGGAGTTGAACTTTTTCACACCTAACAAGAAATGCAGGGGTAGGAAATGCAAGGCTAATGCACAGCTTTCATGTGCTAACAGGACTCAGCCTCTTTTGTCTTTCTGCCCTTCGTGGTCACAAGAGGGGTCCTTCTTTTCCTGATAGTGTGACCATATTCCAGGAAGGAAGAAAAGATATGCTTTTAACCGAATATATATATTCTTTTTTTTTCCTTTTATCACTGTGTTATTGGATGTCCGGTGTGCCATGACACCTTCCCTCTCTCAATCCCCATTGTCTCCCAAATTTTCATTTAATTTTCAAAGAAGTTTTAGGTCACAGCAAAGTCACACACGGAGTACCAGAGACTCCCAGATACCAAACCACCCCCTCCTTCCCCACCCCATATTAACCCTCCCCTCCCTTTTTTGGATGTTAGCATTGTTATAACTGTTATACAGATAGCAAAATATAGCAACTAAACATTGTCAATGATTTACAGTATAGCTTACAATTTAGATGATACAGTTTAATAAGTTTTGATGATATTTACCATGTCCTGTGTCCATTACTGTAAGGGTAATGAAAAACCTTTCTCATGACCACTAAATACCCCATTAGATCTTAACTGTTCCTTCCTCCCCACCCCCCTGGGGCATATGACACTACCCTGTCTTGACTCATGGAATGTCCTATCCTTAAATATGCAACTATACTCTATCCCTTTACCATAGATTATGTCCATATGGGTGATGGCTCAAAGCCTGCTCTTCTCATTCTCTCCCTTGTTAACCTATCTTTCAGACAATGGTTCTCAGAGACTGCTTACTTTCCTCAGTTCAAATCAGTGAGGTCATATACTGTCCATCCTTCAGTGCCTCGCTTCCTTCACTCAACATAAGATCTTCAAGATTCATCCACGTTATTCCATGTGTTAGCACTTTATTCCTTCTTACAGCTGAGTAATATTCCATTGTATATATGTACCACATTTTGCTTATCCATTCGTCTGTTGATAGGCACCGGGGCTGATTCCAACTTTTGGCAATGGTGAACAATGCCGCTATGAACATTGATGTGCATATATCTGTTTGTGTCTTTGCTTTCAGTTCTTCTGGGTATATACCCAGAAGTGGAATTGCTTGATCATAGGAAAGATCTATTGTTAGTTTTCTGAGGAACCGCCAAACTGTCCTCCACAGTGGCTAGACCATACCACAGTCCCACCAGCAGTGGATAAGGAAGGGTTCCTAGAGTGTCTCCTGTTTTTTTAATAGCTGCCATTCTAATGGGTGTAAGATGGTATCTCATTGTAGTTTTGATTTGCATTTCCCTGATAGCAAGCGATGTTGAGCATTTTTTTCATGTGCTTTTTAGCCATTTGTATTTCTTCCTTGGAGAAGTATCTTTTCAGGTCACTTGCCCATTTTTTAAATGGGTTGTTTGTCCTTTTATTTTCAAGGTATAGGATTTCTTTATATATGCAGGATATTAGGCTCCTATCAGATAAATGGTTGCCAAATATTTTCTCCCATTGGGTAGGCTGCCTTTTTATTTTCTTAATAACATCCTTTGAGGTGCAGAAGTTTTTAATTTTGATGAGATCCCATTTATCTATTTTTTCTCTTGCTGCTCGTGCTTTGGCTGTGAAATTCATGAAACCATTTCCTATTACAAGGTCCTGTAGATGCTTCCCTACATTATCTTCCAAGGTCTTTATGGTTTTGGCTCTTATATTTAGATCTTTGATCCATCTTGAGTTGATTTTTGTATAAGGTGTGAGATGGTATTCTTCTCTCATTCTTTTGGATATGGATATCCAGTTCTCCAAGCACCACTTGTTAAAAAGGCCATTCTCTCCCAACTGAGTGGGCTTCATGGCCTTGTCAAATATCAGATAACTGTATATGCGAGGATCTATATCAGAACTCTCAATTAGGTTCCATTGGTCAGTAGGTCTATCCTTGTGCCAATACCACACAGTTCTGATCACTGTAGTTTTGTACTATGTTTTAAAGTCAGGTAGTGTGATACCTCCAACTTCATTTTTCTTTTTCAATATGTCTTTGGCAATTCAGGGCCTCTTGCCTCTCCAAATATATTTTGTGGTTAGTTTTTCCAGTTCCTTAAAAAATACAGTGTTGACTTTTATTGAGATTGCATTAAATCTGTAGATTAGTTTGGGTAGGATAGACATCCTATCCATGAACAGGGAATATTTTTCCATTTATTTAAGTCTTCTTTGATTTCCTTTAACAGTGTTGTATAGTTTTCTGTATATAAGTCCTTTACATCTTTAGTTAAATTTATTCCTAGGTATTTGATTCTTTTAGTTACTATTGTAAATGGTATTTTTTTCCTGATTTCCTCCTCAGTTTGCTCATTATTGATATATAGAAATGCTACTGATTTTTGAGCATTGATCTTATAGCCTGCAACATTACTGAACTCCTTTATAAGTTCTAGAAGCCTTGTTGTAGATTTCTCAGGGCTTTCTATGTATAGGATCATGTCATCTGCAAATAATGAAATTTTTACTTCTTTTCCAATCTGGATGCCTTTTATGTCCTTTTCTTGTCTCAGTGCTCGCGCAAGTACTTCTAAGACAATGTTAAATAGGAGTGGTGATAGTGGGCATCCTTGTCTAGTTCCCGATCTCAGAGGGAAGGCTTTTAGGATTTCACCATTGAAAATGATGTTAGCTTTGGGTTTTTCATATATACCCTTTATCATATTCAGAAAGTTTCCATCTATTCCTATCTTTTGTAGTGTTTTTATGAGGAAAGAGTGCTGTATTTTGTTGAATGCTTTTTCTGCATCTATAGAGACGATCATGTAATTTTTTCTTTCAATCTGTTTATGTGGTGTATTACATTGATTGATTTTCTTATATTGAACCATCCTTGCATACCCGGGATGAAACCCACTTGGTCATGGTGTATAATCCTTTTGATATGTTGTTGAATGCAATTAGCAAGTATTTTGTTGAGGATTTTAGCATCTAGGTTCATTAGAGAAATTGGTCTGTAAATTTCCTTTCTTGTGTTATCTTTATTTGGTTTTGGTATAAGGGTAATGTTGGCATCATAGAATGAGTTAGGCAATATTCCTTCTACTTCCATTTTTTGGAAGAGCTTAAGTAGAATTGGTGTTAGCTCTTTCCAGAATGTTTGGTAGAATTCAGCTGTAAAGCCATCTGGTCCTGGGCTTTTCTTAGTTGGGAGGTTTTTGATGACTGGGTCTCTTTACTTGTAATTGGACTGTTGAGTTCATCTATTTCTTCTTTCATCAATGTAGGCTGTTTGTGGGTTTCTAGAAACTTGTCCATTTCCTCTAAATTATCATTCTTGTTGGCGTATAATTTTTCAAAGTATCCTCTTATGATACTCTTTATTTCTGTGGGGTCAGTAGTGATATCCCCTTGCTCATTCCTTATTTTATGTATTTGCATCTGTTCTCTCTTTTTCTTTGTTAGTCTGGCTAAGGGTTTGTTAATTTTATTGATATTCTCGAAGAACCAGCTTTTGGTTTTGTTTATTGTTTCCAGTGCTTTCTTATTCTCTCTTTCATTTAGTTCTGCTCTAATCTTTGTTATTTCCTTCTTTCTATTTCCTTTAGGTTTAGTTTGTTGTTGTTTTTCCAGTTCCTCCAAGTGTGCAGCTAGGTCTTCCAATTTTAGCTCTTCCTTTTTAATATATGAATTTATGGCTATGAACTTCCCTCTCAGGACTGCTTTCGCTGCATCCCATAGGTTTTGATATGTTGTGTTGTCATTTTCATTAGTTTCAAGGTAGTTACTGATTTCTTTTGAGATTTCCTCTTTGACCCACTGTTTGTCTAAGAGTGTGTTGTTTAACTTCCATATCCTTATGCCTAACCTGTTTCTCTGGCCCTTAGTGATTTCCAATTTCATTCTGTTGTGGTCAGAGAAATTATTTTGTATAATCTCAATCTTTCTGAATTCATTGAGAGTTGTTCTGTGGCCTAGCATGTGGTCTATTTTGGAGTATGTTCCATGAGCACTCGAGAAGAATGTAAATCCCACTGTATTTGGGTGTAGTGTTCTGTATATGTCTATTAAGTCCAGGTCTTCTAATGTATTGTTGAGTGCCTTAGTCTCTGTCTAGATATTCTGTCTAATGATGATAGTGGTGTGTTGAAGTCCCCTGCTATAATTGTAGAGGCATTTATTTCTCCTCTTAGTTGTTCCAGAGTTTGCCGCACGTATTTTGAGGCAACCCGATTAGGTGCGTAAATGTTGATGATTGTTCTCTCTTCTTGAGAGATTACTCCTTTTACTAATATGTAGTGTCCATCTTTGTCTCTTACAATAGATTTGCATTTAAAGTCTATTTTGTCTGATATTAGAATAGCTACTCCTGCCCTTTTTTGGCTATTGTTAGCTTGTAAAATGGTTTTCCAGCCATTCACTTTCAGCCTCCTTGAATCCCTGGGCTGAAGGTGGGTTTCTTGTAGACAGCATATAGATGGATCATATTTTCTTATCCATTCTGCCAATCTGTGTCTTTTGATTGGTGAATTTAATCCATTAACATTCTGTGTTATTACTTGTCACGAATTTCTTACTTCAGCCATTTTTTCTTTGGGTTAATGTATGTCATATGTTGTTTTGTTTCTCTTTTTGTCTTTTCAGTTGTTTTTAAACTCTCCTCCAACTCTCTCTCCCTTGTTTTTTCCTTTCAACTTGTAGAGATTCCTTTAGTATTTCTTGAAGTGCTCGTTTCTTATTGACATACTCTCTTAATTTCTGTTTATCTGTGAATATTTTGAACTCTCCATCATTTTTTTTTTTTTTTTTACCGGGAGGTCCCGGGGATCGAACCTGGGTCCCTCCATATGGGAGACAGACGCCCAACCAGTTGAGCCACATCCGACCCCCTCCATCATTTTTGAATGCCAGTTTTGCTGGATAGAGAATTCGTGGCTGGAAGTTTTTTTCTTTTAGTATTTTGACTATGTCATACCACTGTCTTCTTGCCTCCATGGTTTCAGCTGAGAAATCAGCACTTAATCTTATTGTGCTTCCCTTGTTTGTGATAGTTCTCTTTTCTCTTGCTGCCTTGAGTATTTTCTCTTTGTCTTGAGCATTGGACATTTTGACAAGTATATGTCTTGGAGTTGGCCTGTTGGGATTTATACTATTTGGGGTGCGCTGTGCTTCCTGGATCTGCACATCCATCTCTCTCAATAGGGTTGAGAAGTTTTCAGCCATTATTTCCTTCAACACTCCCTCTGTTCCCTTTCCCTTCTCTTCTTCTGGGATGCCCATAATGCATATGTTTGTGCGTTTTGTATTATCCCTGAGTCCATGCTGGATTGTTTCTATCTTTTTGTCTATCTGTTCTACTATCTCTTTGATTTCAGCTGTATTGTCTTCCATATCACTAATTCTTTCCTCTGTCTGTTCAAATCTGCTGTTATGTGAATCCAGCGTCTTTTTCATTTCTTGGATTGTGCCATTGTTCACCATCATATCCATTACCTTTTTAGGCATGTTTGCAATTTCTTCAGCATGTTCTCCCAGTGTCTTCTTTATATCCTTAATCTCTTCCTTCACTTAACTTTAAGTTGGTCCATGATATTTGTTTGGATAGCTTTGATGAGTTGTTCAATGTTCTGCATTGCTTCCTGGTTTTTATTTTGTTCATTGGACTGGTCCATGTTTTCCTGTTTCTCAGAGTCATTTGTACTTTTTGTTGCCCTCTGGTCATCATATTATCTTGATGGGTTTGTTCAGTTGATTAGCTTTTCTCTATGCTCTAGAGTTTTATTTAGCTGGTGGTTCTGCGTGTGAGTTAAATTTTCTCTTTGGCACTTTTTCTTCTTATTTTATTTCCTTGCTTCTTTCTATGTTCCCTTGAAGGCAAAAGATTAGGGCCAGAGGAATCAAAAGATGTAAGGAAGGCAGAAGGATAATAGTAATATTGATAAAAGTTAGAAGAGGGGCAAATGAGACTTAATGAGATGAATATTTAACTTGTGTAGGCAGTGTAGAGTAATAGGAAAAAAAGTGGAGTTCCTACAATGGACTGGGAAAACAAATGGAGGAATATATATATAGTGATTTAGAAGGCTAGAATTATGAGGAGGGAGAGAAATAGTAAAGAAAGGGCTGAAAGGAAAAAGTTAATACTAATTTAAAAAAAGAAGAAAACAAAATAGATGGAATAGAAATTGACACCCTTAAGTTGTGGGCCTATGAAAAAATGTTGTATCTAAGAGCCACAACAGAAAGCAGAAGGCAGACAGATGAAGGAAGGATAAGCGATAGTTTGGAATATAGTATCAATATAGACAGCAAGTGGGAAATTACTGAAGAAGAAGCACAGCAAAGAAGTGACAAGCTAGCAGCACCTAATTTTTAAAAAATGAAAGAAAAAAGAAAGGGGGGAGGAAAGAGGAAAGAAAAGCAAGAGACCAGAAATAAACAGAGAAAACCCAAAGATCCACACAGGCAAGCAAACTGAGCTAAGGAGGGTCAATGATTCCTCTAGGGTCCACGTGGATCCTCTCTGCCTGCTTGTGTTTATCAATCAATTTCCCCGCAGGGTTCTATATGCAGGTCCTGAAACAGCTTTTAGCTATTAAACTAAATTAAAAAGAATTTATTTTTCATTATTGAAGTGACCTTCTCACTTTTTTTTTTTGGCAAAATACAGGACCCAAAATAATTCCTCCTCTAGACCAACCCCCTTACGGAAGGGACCCTAGCTGGGCTCGTGGAAATTAATCAAGCACGTCCCACTTTCTGGACTCCCCAGGGTAGCTGTAGCTCTGACGTTAGTCAGTGCAGAGTGCTAAAGACGGCCGATTCCGCCCCTTCTGGAGCCGAGCACCAGCGTCACCAGGTTGCTATGTAAATCAGTTTGATTCTGCAGATTCACGTCTGCTCTCAGCCTGATGCTGCTTCAGGTTGGCTTATCTGCTCCCCAAAGCTATGGGGCTGTGCAGGCAGCCAGATCGATGTCAAAAAATAAAAATAAAAAATTCCCTTCCCTGTCCTCCAACAGAACCCTCCCTCTTTTGGAGAGTGTCCCCTCTTCCTGGCTCCGTGGCGGCCCAGGGTGCTGATTCGCTCTGGCTGTTCTGTTCATCCAAGGTCCAATGGGCTTCAGGCAGCCACATGCCCAGAAAATAAAACTTTCTCGCCCTGCTCGTGGCTCCAACTGGCCGTTTTTTGTTTTTTTTTTTCTCCCTAACCGCGGGGCTCAGCCGTCCGTGCTAACCACCACCGGCAGGCTTAAAATTCACGAATCTCTACCATTCCGTCCACGCCGTTGATCTACGCAGATAGATGTCCCAAACTTCTCATTCCACGCGTGCACAGCACAGACCCCCGGGCAGGACCCCGTCCACAATCCACCTTGCTCTGGGAGCTTGCAGTGTGTGCCCTCCTACACTAATGCTGTCTTGACCCCGTCCTAAGATCCTACCTTCTCAGACACCTCTCAACTGACCTGGACTGGTTGCTGATGATAACAGAATTTATTTCCTCCCAAGAAAAGGAAAGGCATAGCTGGCCAAGGGAGGAGAGCAGTTTCTGAGAAAGTTTGATTTAGTGAGGCTTGGCTCTGAGGGAGCATTGTCCCTCACGTTGTTTCTGCACTGCCTGCCTGGTCAGAGTTAGAGTGAACACTGTCCGACCAGGGTTTGAGCGGCTAGGTCTGCCTAGCAGCGTCATCTGCTGACAGACCAGGAAAGTGCATGCAAGGACTTAACAAAGTAAATAAGAGACTTTTTTGGGCCTTTCCAGACTCCCTTCCCAAGGCCCTTGGAAACTGGTCTGCAACCCATTACTGGGTCCTAAGCCCTGATTTGAGCTGCTAAAAAGGAACAATCCTAAAGACCTATAACAAGTTGAGCCAAGAATCAAAGAACAGGGGTCACACAGTCACCCACCACTGAATCCCTATACAAGAGAGAGAAATTGTACATCAGAATAAACTCATTATCATAATCAAATGCCTAGACATCAGCAAAAAAATGACAAGTCATACTAATAAAAAAAAAGATATGGCTCAGGCAAGGGAGCAAATCAAAACTCCAGACAAGACACAGAATTTGAGACAACTGATCAATGATGTTCTTACAAATCTAAATCAAATGAAGGAGTTGAAAGACGGTATGGCTAAAGAGATAAAGGACATCAAGAAGACACTGGGCGAGCATGAAGAATTTGAAAACTTGAATAGAAAATTAACAACTTATGGGAATGAAAGACACAATAGGTGAGATCAAAAACATATTAGCGGCATACAATAGCAAATTTGAAATCATAGAAGAAAGAATCAGTGATGTATAAGACAAAGCTGAAATTGAAGAGAGAAGAACAGGGAGAAAAGAATGGAAAAAATTGAACAGGGGCTCAGGGAGTTGAGTGATAGCATGAAGCACAACAACATATGTGTCATGGGAATTCCAGAAAGAAAAAAGAAGGGAAATGGGGCAGAAAAAGTATTTGAGGAAATAATGGCTGAAAACTTCCAAACTCTCATGAAAGACATGAATTTACATGTTCAAGAAGTGCTACATACTCCAATCAGAATAAATCCGAATAGACCCAGTCCAAGACACATGCTACTTAGAATGCTAAATGCCAGAGATTAAGAGAAAATTATGAAAGCAGCAAGATAAAAACAAACCATTACACACAAGGGACACTCAGTAAGACTTAGTGTAGATTTCTCATCAGAAACTACGGAGGC
Organism: Tolypeutes matacus; assembly: GCA_026826555.1. NCBI lineage: Eukaryota > Metazoa > Chordata > Mammalia > Cingulata > Chlamyphoridae > Tolypeutes > Tolypeutes matacus. The sequence goes on from JAKSZT010054540.1 coordinate 1,164,578, forward strand.
AAGAAGACAGGGGTATGATATAAGTAAGTGCTGAAAGGGAAAGATTGCCAGCCAAGAATTCTTTATCTGGCAAAAGTGTCCTTCAAATATGAGGGAGAGTTTAAAATATTTACAAATAAACAGAAGCTAAGGGAGTTTGTAAACAGGAATCTGGCTCTACAGGAATCATTGAAGGGAGTTCTGCAGTCCAAAAGGGAAAGACAGGAGAGAGAGAGGGTAGGAGGAGAGTGTAGAAGTGAAGACTATCAGAAAGGATAACCAACAGGGCAAAAGGACCAGTGAAAATAAGATATGACATATGAAAGCTAAAGAATAAAATGGTGGAAGTAAATAATGCATTTACAATAATAACAGTGAATGTGAATGGGTTGAACTGCTCAAGCAAAAGGTATAGGCTGACAGAATGGATAAAAAAACATGAGCCCTCCATAAGCTGCCTATAAGAGACTCCCCTTAGACCCAGGGATACAAATAGGCTAAATGCGAAAGGTTGGAAAAAGATATTTCATACAAACAGTAACCAAAAAAGAGCAGGGGTAGCTATACTAATATCGGACAAAACAGACTTAAAATGCAAAAAAGTTATGAAAGATATGAAAGGCTATTATATATTAATAAAAGGTCCACTCCACCAGGAAGGAGTAACAGTCATAAATATCTATGCATCTAATCAGGGTGCCCCAAAATAAATGAGGCAAACAGACAAAACTGAAAGGAGAAATAGATGTCTCTACACCAACAGTTGAAGACTTCAACACACCACTCACATCAGTAGATAAAACAGAAGATCAGCAACAAAACAATATAAGAAGATTGAAATAATACAAATCACTTTCTCAGATCATAACAGAATGAAGCTGGAAACCAATACTAGGTGAGAAAGGGGAAAATTTGCAGATGTGACTCACACTCCTAAACTTTCAGTGAGTCAAAGAAGAAATTGTAAGAGAAATTAGTAAATATCTTGAGGCGAATGAAAACAAGAACACAATTTATCAAAACTTATGGGATATAGGGAAGCAGATGTGGCTCAAGCAGTTGAGCGCCCACCTCCTACATAGGAAGTCCCAGGTTCAGTTCCCAGTGCCTCCTAAAGAAGAAAATGAGCACACATCGAGCAAAAACAAGTAGACAATGAAAAAAAACAATGAGCAAAGACAACAAGCAAACAACAAACAACAAGAAAAAAAAATGATCAGGGAATGGATGTAGCTCAAGCAGTTGAACAGCTCCCTCCCACATGGGAGGTCCCAGGTTCGGTTACTGGTACCTCCTAAAGAAAAAATGAGCAGACAGCAAGCAAACACAATGAGCAGACAATGAGCCCAAATAACAAGCCAAAACAACGAGCAAACAGATGAGAGAGCCATCTTGGGGGGTGGGGAGAGTATTAAAAAAAAACAAAAAAAAAAAAACTTATGGGATACAGTGAAATTTAAGGGAAATTTATAGCCCTAAATGACTGTATTAAAAAAGAGAAATGGCTCAAATCAAAGGTATAACTGAACACTGGAAGAACTAGAAAAAGAACAGCAAACCAATCCTAAAGCAAGCAGAAAGAAAGAAAGATTAGAGCAGAAATAAATGAACTTAAGAACAACAACAGCACCAAAAAAAAAAAAAAAAACCAATAAAATAAAACCAAAAGCTGGTTCACTGAGAACATCAATAAAATTGACAAACCCTTAGCTATACTAACAAAGAAAAAAGGAGAGAAGTTGCAAATAAAACCAGGATTGAAAGGGGAGACATTACAATGGACCACACAGAAATAAAAAGGATCATAAGTGGATATTATGAGAAACCGTATGCCAACAAACTAGACAACCTAGATAAAATGGACAAATTCATAAAAATGCACAAACAACCAACACTGACTCTACAAGAAATACAAGAACTTAACAAATCAATCCCATTTAAAGAGATTGAATCAGTCATCAAAAATCTCCCAACAAATAAAAGTCCAGGACCAGATGACTTCACAGGCGAATTCTAACAAGCATTTCGAGAAGAATTAACACCAATCTTGTTTAAACTCTTCCAAAAACTTGAGGGAAAACTACCCAACACATTTTATGAAGGCAACATCACCCTAACGCCAGATAAAGGAAAATTGCAGATCAATCTCACTAACGAACATAGCTAAAAAAATTCTCAGCAAAATACTTGCAGATAGAATCCAACAGCATATTAGAAGAATTATACACAGTGATCAGGTAGATTTTATTCCTGGTATGCAAGGGTAGTTCAACACAAGAAAATCAATTAATATAATATACCAGATTAACAAATTGAAGGGAAGAAACACATGATCATCTTGATCGACACAGGAAAAGTTATTTGACAAAATCCAGCATCCTTTCTTGATAAAGATAGGAATAGAAGGAGAGTTCCTTAGCATGATAAAAGGCATATATGAAAAACCCACCACCAACATCATACTCAATGGGGAAAGGCAGAAAGCTTTTCCTCTAAGATCAGGAACAAGACAAGGAACGAGACAATAACTGTTACCACTGTTATTCAACATTGTGCTAGAAATTCTAGCTAGAGCAGTTACATAAGAAAAAGAAATAAAAGGTATACAAATTGGAAAAGAGGAAGTAAAACAGTCTTCACAGATGACATGATCCTATATTAAGTAAATTCTGAAATATCTACGACAAAGCTACTAGGGCGAATAAACGAGTTCAGCAAAGTGGCAGGATACAAAATCAACATGCAGAAATCAGTAGTGTTTCTATATACTAGTAATGAACAATCTGAGGAGGAAATCAGGGAAAAAATTCTATTTACAATAGCAACAAAAAGACTCAAATACTTAAGAATCAATTTAACCAAAGAAGTACAGGACCTATATTCAGAAAACTACGAAACAGTACTAAAAGAAATCAGTGAAGACCTAAACAAATAGAAAGACATTACATGTTCATGGATTGGAAGACTGAACATGGTGAAGATATCAATCCTACCCACACTGATTTATAAATTCAATACAATACCAATCAAAATTCCAACAGCCTGCTTTACAGAAATAGAAAAGTCAGTTACCAAATTTATTTGGAAGGAAAGGGGATCTGAATAGCTAGAATCCTAACAAAAGTAGAGCAAAGTAGGAGGACTCACACCCGCTGACCTTGAAACATACTACAAAGCTACAGTGGTCAAAACAGAATGATGGGAAGTGGATGTGGCTCAAGCAGTTGGGTGCCCGCCTACCACATGGAAGGCCCTGGGTTTGGTTCCTGGTGCCTCCTAAAGAAGACGAGCAAGACAGAGAGCTGGCGTGACAGGTTGGTGCAGCAAGATGACCCAACAAGGAGACACAATGAGGAAACACAATGAGGGAGACACAAGCAGAAAGTGGAGGTGGCTTAAGCAATTGGGTGCCTTCCTCCCACATGGGATGTCCCAGGTTCAGTTCCTGGTGCCTCCTAAAAAGAAGACAAGCAGACATAGCACACAACAAACAGATACAGAGAGCAGACAGTGAGTGCAAACAAGAGGGGGGATACATAGCAAATAAATAAAGTCTTTAAAAAAACAGCATGGTATTGGCATAAAGATAGACACACTGATAAATGGAATAGAATTGAGAGTTCAGAAATAGACCCCCACCTGTATGGTCAACTGGCTTTTGACAAGCTTACCATGTCTACTTTACTGGGACAAAATAGTCTCTTTAACAAATGGTGCTGGGAGAGCTGGATATCCATAACCCAAAGAATGAGCAAGGACCCCTGTCTCACTCTCTATATAAGAATCAACTCAAAATGGATCAAAGAACTAAATATAAAAGCCAGGACCGTAAACCTCCTAGAAGATAATATAGGAAAACATCTTCAAGATCTTGTGTTAGGTGGGGGTCTCTTAAACCTTACACCCAAAGCACGAGCAATGAAAGAAAAAATAGAGAAATGGGACTTCCTCAAAATTAAACACTTTAGCACATCAAAGGACTTTGTGAAGAGGGTGAAAAGGCAACTGACTCAATGGGAGAAAATATTTGGAAATCACATATCCAGTATAAAGAGATATTATAACTCAACAATAAAAAAAAAAAACACAAATGAGGGAGTGAAGGTAGCTCAAGTGGTTGAGCACCTGCTTCCCATGTACAAGGTCCTGGGTTTGATCCCCAGTACCTCCAGAAAACCAAACAACCAAACAAAACAAAATGAAAAAAATAACTTCCGTGGGGGAGCATGGGGGAGCAATCCCCAATACCTCCTAAAAGAAAACACAAACGACCTGGTTTATAAAGACAGAAAACTACAAGTGTTGGAGAGGATGTGGAGAGATAGGAATGCTATTCACTGTTGGTAGGAATGTAGAATGGTATGGCCACTGTGGAAGACTGGCGGTTCCTAAGGAAATTAAATATAGATCTGCCATGTGGCCTGGCATTACTACTACTAGGTATATACACAGAAGAACTGAGAGCAGTGACAGAAACAAACATCTACACACTGATGTTCATAGCAACATTATTCACAATTTCCAAAAGATGGAGACTTCTCAGTTGTCCATCAGCCAACGATTGGATAAATGAATTGCTATATATATGTACAGTGGAATAGTATTCAGCTGAAAGAAATGAAATCGTGATGCATATAACAACATGGATGAACCTGGAGGACATTATATTGAGTGAAGCAAGCCAGACACAAAAGGACAAATACTATATAGTTTCACTGGTATGAACCAGGTATGAGTAAATTCATGGAGTTAATAATTAGACTATAGGTCACCAGATAATAGAATGAGGTTAGAGAATGGAAAGCTGAGGTTTAATCTGGGCAGAATTGGTAAAAAGATTGTTCATAAATTTTTGGAAATGAATAGAAATGGTGGAGCAAATCAGTGTTTGCAATTTGCAGCACTACCATATGGTTATGATAGTGGTTGAGAGGAAAAATCTAAGGTCCTATATATCACTAGAAGGAAAGCTAAAAACTGAAACATGGGATTTTAAAACAAAGCAAACCCTCATGCGAAAAGTGAGTGTGGTTATAGTGCATATATAGGAATGCTTTTGTCTGAAATAGAACAGATGTATGTTAATGTTACACGATGTCAATATCAGGGTGATATTTGGGTAAAAATACAACCAAAGCAAACTATGGACAGTAGTGTATAGTAATATATTAATCTTACATCAGTGGTTTAAAAAAAAAAAAAGGAAATATGCTAAATGAAGGACATTAGAGAAAAGGTACTACATATTGTTTGACTCCATCTATCCAAAATATAAATACAAATAAATTAGAGATGTGGAAATAGATTAGCAGTTATGTGTGCCAGGGGAAGGATAGTGAGATTGAGAGGTGACTACTAAAGGGTAGAGTTTTATTGTTTGGTTTTTTGGTTTTTTATATTATTGTTATTTTTAGAGTAATGAAAATGCTGATATTGATTGAAGTGATGAATGTATAACTCTGTGATTATACCAGATGCCATTGATTGTACACTTTGGATGGATTGTATGGTTTATGAATACTTTTCAATAAAACTGATTTTGAAAAAAGAGATGGAGCTCAATGTACTAATTTTGGAAAATAGATCTATCATAAAGTGAAAAAGCAAGGTTCAGAACTGTGAGTCTTGTGTGCTGCTTTTTTTTGTAGGGGAAGAAAGGAATATTTATACATATGTTCATAAGTTATATAAAATTTTCTGGAAATTTTTCTTCTGATTAACAGAAGAAACGAGCAAAAATCACTGCCTCTGGGGAGAGGAACTCGGAGATTGTGAGGACAACTGTGTGAGGGGAAATTTAACTTTTCAAAAATATTGTACCAGTGGAGAGCGGGTATAGCTCAGTGGTTGAGCACCTGCTTCCCATGTAGAAGGTCCTCGGTTCAATCCCTGGTACCTCCTTAAAAAGAAAAAAAAATTTGTATATATAAATAACCAAGTGCATATATTGCCAGTTAATTGCCCTGGGTCTTTGGGCTCAGTGCACTAGAGTACAGGCAGTCCTGTTTCTTTATAACTTTATTGCCTAGCATGGTAAGCAATTAGATGGCTCCACTACCCTGAGGCAAAGTCTGACTTGGCCAGATAGACTGATAAGTTGCCTATAAATTGTCCCTTTACCTTGCTTAGGAACTGTGGTGATTAATTTACAGGAGGACCTATGGGAAAGGCCAAGGGAGTGTGTGCATAGCAAAGGTAATGGCCCAGAGTTTGCCTCAGGACGCATTTATGAGTCTGAAAGCAGGTGGATCTGCAAGCTTGAGGAAAGCAATTCACTGCATTTACATCTTGTGGTCACTGTTAAATCTTTGTGACCTTATCTGCTTATGACAAGAATTGAGGTTCTCATTCTGTAGAGAACGGGTTATAAAACCTGTTTTGCGATCAGCCAGATCTATACCATGAGATAGTTTCCACAGCTCACAGCAGAGGGAGGCCCAGGCCCATCTTCCTGTGCTTTAACTACTGAGAGCTTACTGAGGTGAAGCCACACTGTCAAAGCCTGGAGCTGTGCACATTTTTGCCCAATCGCTACATAAATCCCTCCCTTTGGATCTCAAGAATTCCCAGATCTGAATTTACCATCTAAGTATCATGTTCTATGTTGATTATAGGAGTCATAGGGAAGGCGCGGAAGTTTCCCTGCCCTCCGGGTCTACCCCTGGCTTTAAGACTGCTGCTCCTTTTCCTGCCTACAGAGCAAGTGGGGAAAGGGCACATGCCCCACAGCTCTGTCCTCAGCACCCTGCTCGCTCTTCTCTTTATGCAGTCACTCTTGCGCGCTCATCCACTTTGATACAGATGGGTCACAAATCCCATCCTGTCCTAAGCTAAAGGCTTGTGTTTCCAGGAGTGTACAGCACCTCTCCATCTGGAGGACCTGCCATCACTTCAGACTTAATGTACTCAAGACCACTCCTTTTCTCCTTCCTACCCCACTTCATTCCTACCTACCCCTTTACTCACTTACCCCTTCACCTATCATATTCTCTTCTCAACTTTCCTATTTCTGTCAGCAATACCATTTTTCTTCAAGGTGTGAAATCTTAGGAGTGCCTACTTTACCGACTGATTCTAAGCAGTCACTAGAGTGTATCTCGTCTGTTTTCAGTATTTTCTTCGGGCCTACCTCTTCCTTTTCTCCATCTCCCCCCATTCCCATCACCTGAATCTAGGCACCTAATTCTTTAGCTTTCGGTTACTACTGCAACTGTCGCCAGTCTTTCCCCCAATCTCCCTTACCGCAGCTAATCTTCCATAGAAAACCGGGTTTCTCCCAACTTCCCTTCAATCTCTATTCTTCTTTCTGACCATCAAGAATCTCTGGAATGTGGGCCGCCTTGACCCTCAGGCTCACTCTGCTCTTGCCCTTCAGACACACCTTCCTCTGCCTCCTACATACCATGCCAGTTCCCACCACTTTTGCCTTTGCCCACGCCATTTACTGACTCTGGAATGCCCTTACTTCCTCCTACCAAGCTTTCCAGATGTCAAGGGCCCAGCTCAAATTTTACCTTTGGCAAAGCCTCTGCACACCAGTGTTGTAGTTCTCAAAACTATTTGTCTTCTCGATTATGTTCTGATGGTTTTTGCCCTTTGATTCTTTTTTTTTTTTTTTTTTTTTAAGATTTTATTTATTTATTCATTTATCCCCCCCTTGCTGCTTGTGCTCGCTGGGTCAGCCAACCACGCCGTGCGGGCGGGCTGAACCGAACCCGGGGCCTCCCATATGGTAAACGGGAGCCCTACTGATTGAGCCACAGCCGCTTCCCTTGCCCTTTGATTCTATCTAATAGATTGCATACTCCTTTGGAATAATATCGTTGATTCTCTAAACAGTACAGGGCAATCTAAAATAATTGATTGCTTGGCGTATAATACTTACATGCCCTAATTCTGTGCTTTTTTCTTTTCAAAATACTTTCAGATATAATATCTGATTAGCATAGCTAGAGGCCTGTTTTCGGAAGCTGGATTCTAATTGGACCTTGAATTTCAAGGTACATCCTATGCAATACTCACTAATTTCAGGGTGGGCCTCACTCTGCTTTCCCTTTGCTCCCTTGGGGAGAAAAATCTCTGGATGGACTTCGGAGGAGTTTTGTGTTCCTCCTAATTCTGGATTTCTACATGAAGTGGCTTTGTGGGTTTCTAGCTTCACCGGGTTCTAGCTGTGTGAATTAGGCAGCCCTCTTAAAGAACTTTTTATGCCTGTTTCTTCATTTCTAAAACAGGAATGATACCATATTTCATTGATTCTTTTTTTTTTTTTTTTTTTTTGGAGTATAGATGTTTTAAATTTCACACTTGATTTTTTTTAACTTTATTTTGTACATGTAATAATTGAAAATATAAACAATTAAAAACTAAAAAGTAAACCATAGATGAATAAATATATACACATCTTAATTAAATGTAACAGATACATATAAATTTTTTTTGTAATCAAACAATATGTTACACAATATATTTGGTTCATAGTAATGCATTCATACAGTATTTGTCCTTTTGTGTCTGGCTTGCTTCACTCAACTTAATGTCCTCCAGGTTCATCCATGTTGCCATATGCTTTACGACTTCATTTCTTCGTACAGCTGCATAATATTCCATCGTGTGATAGACCACAGTTTGTTTATCCATTCATCTGTTGATGGACACCTGGGTTGTTTCCAGCTTTTGGCAATGGTGAATAATGTTGCTATGAATATAGGTTTGCAGATGTCTGTTCGTGTCACTGCTCTCAGTTCTTCTGGGTATATACCCAGTAGTGGTATTGCAGGGTCACATGGCAAGTCTGTATTCAACTTCTTTAGGAACTTCTACATTCCCACCAACAGTGAAGAAGTGTTCCTATCTCTCCACATCCTCTCCAACACTTGTAGTTCTCTGTCTTTTTAATAGTGGCCATTCTGATAGGTGTGAAATGATATCTCATTGCATTTCCCTAATCATGAGTGATGTTGAGCATTTCTTCATGTGTTTTTTTGCCATTTATATTTCTTCTTTGGAGAAATGTCTATTCAAGTCTTTTGCCCATTTTTTAATGGGGTCGTTTGTCTTTTTATTGTTGACTTATAACATTTCTTTATATATCCTGGATATTAAACCCTTATCAGATATGTGATTTCCAAATATTCTTTCCCATTGAGTTGGCTGCCTTTTCACCCTTCTGACAAAATCCTGTGAGGTGCAAAAGGTTTAATTTTGAGGAGATCCCATTTATCTATTTTTCCTTTTTTTTGCACGTGCTTTGGGTGTGAGGTCCAAGAAACCACCACCTACTACAAGGTCTTGAAGATGTTTCCCTACATTTTCTTCTAGTAGTTTTATGGTCCTGCCTTTTATATTTAGATCTTTGATCCATTTTGAGTTGATTCTTGTATAGGGGGTGAGATAGGGGTCCTCTTTCATTCTTTTGATTATAGATATCCAGTTCTCCCAACACCATTTGTTGAAGAGACTGTTTTTTCCCATTAGCGTGGGCTTGGTAGGTTTGTCAAAAACCAGTTGACTGTATAGGTGAGGGTGTATTTCTGGGTTCTCAATTCTATTCCACTGATCGATGTATCTATCTTTATGCCTGTACCATGCTGTTTTGACCACTGTAGCTTTGTAATATGTTTCAAGATCAGGCAGTGAAATTCCTCTCACATTGCTCTTCTTTTTTAGTCATTGATTCTTAGATTCACTCTTTTGCTAATATTTTAATACCTCAAATCAAGATTAGTCTTACAGTTGATGGCATGTCATAGCTTAATTGGCAATTGTTTTGTTTTGTTTTTTAGTGGTACATAAAATAATGGTGTATTTTATAATCAATGGTGTCTTAGACTTTATGAAGTACAGTATGGTTATTTTGAGAATTGTTTTATGAAACTGTTTAATTCAGCAAATTGTGAGCTTGTCTATATTTTTACTTTGTTCCTACTGGTCTCTTTGCCTCCAATTTGTGTCTCCTTAAATCCATCCTTTGCATCCCTGCCTACTGATATATTCAAAATGTGGTTCCGACTATCTAACTCCCTTGTTTCAATTACTCAGTGGCTCTGTCTCCCCCACAGCAGCGATTTTTAAGGAAAGGACATGCCTTACACCTTCTTTCCCCCTGCCTTCATCAGAACCCTTATGAATGTTGACATTGAATGACTGAGGGAAGGTGTTATGCAAGTGAGTTATTGTGAGTGTAGAAAAGATAGGGGACCACTACCAAAAGGATAAACCCTTAACCTGGCATACAAAGGCCTCCATCATCTCACCCAGCCTACCTCTCTAGCCTCACCTCTTGCCACTTCCTGCTTTTAACTTTGTGCTCCAGCAACACTGACCTATGTGTATAGTTTGTCTTTACGAATGTTTTAGCTTTGTAAGTTTTTGACCCAGCATGGAAAAAGAGAGGGCCCTGGACCAATTCACGGGCAGTGCTTTAGAAGGAACCAGGAACTGTCGGATGGAGATCATCTCCTTAGAAACAAGTATATGGATCCAGATAAGGCACTTGGAATTTTTTCTTTGATAGTCAAATTGTGCTTCACTTGTCAGACTGCCTAACATTTGGTCAGCTTAGGCAGCAAGACAGAATCCTAGGCTAGACGTCAGGGACTTACTCTTTGTTGTTCCAGAGGACACAGGTAGGGCCAGGGGATGGAATGGTTCAATACACATTGTACTCAATAAAGTTAAGAACTTTCTTAAAATAATTGCTGCTCCCCAGTAGACTGATCAGCTTGGGAATAGTAGTGTGCTCTCTTCACTGAGGTGAAGGATTTACTCTGTCACAAGAGCCAAAGAATTCGGGCTTGACACATAAGGACAAAAATTGTATAATATCACTTACAAGAGATGACTAGAAATAGCAAATTCACAGAGGTAGAAAGTAAATTAGAGGTTTCCAGGGGAGGAGGAGGAGGAGTTTTGTAATTTTTTTTTTAATTTAAGGATAAAATAAAACTCACTGCATGACAGTTTAAGAAAGCCAGCAGTCCCCACAACTGTGGGGATGGGCAAGTCTGTAGGTCTGTGTTCTATAGGGTAGGCCACAACTGGGAACTCAGATGAAGGTTTTCATTGAATCCCCAGGAGAAGCTGGCTGGCTGAAGTAGAGAGGAAAATTCTTCATTCTGACAGCTGAAATCATACTTCTCCTTCTAAGGCCTTCAACTGGTTAGATGAGACTTCTCTCATTGATTATGTAATCTCAGTTGATTGTAGATGTAGTCAGCCATATATGCAATTGAGTTTCCTTTTCTTCTTTTTAAATGTAAACTATGAAGTATATAAATTGCATGGGAAGCGGCTGTGGCTCAATCAGTGGGGCTCCCGTTTACCATATGGGAGGCCCCGGGTTCGGTTCCCGGGGCCTCCTGGTGAGGGCAGGCCTGCCCGCACGGCGTGGTTGGCTGGCCCAGCGAGCACAAGCAGCAGGGGGAGGATAGGTGAATAAATAAATAAAATCTTTAAAAAAAATAAAAAAAATAAAATAAAATAAATTGCAAATCACCAGGAAAGGAAGTACTTGCATCTCTTAAATTTGCAGAAGCTGAAAGCAATAAAGAATGTGCACATACAGCAAAAAAAAAAAGCCAGAGAATGGATTCCTAGATTGGGAAGGAGATGGGACAACATGACTGATTATAATTACATTACCTGGCATTCATCAAGTTCTTACTAAGTGTCGGGCACATAAAAGCTAAATGTTTTATATTTATTTCCTGCATCATCATATTTTATCCTTAGAATAAGCCTGAGAGGTAAGAACTACAGTTCTTCCCATTTGACAGATGAAGAAACTAAGGTTTAAAGATAGGAAACCTCAGTTTCTCCAAGATCACACAGCTAGTAAGTGGCAGAGCCAGAGTTCAGACCCTGGACACTCCAGTTCTGGAGCCTGTACTCTCCACCCCTGTGCTACCCTCTCCTTAGTCCCTTTCCTGCTTTAGCATTCTAAAACTGGAAAGATGCATTTGAATCATGTCGTCGTCATCATTGTTTTTGCTGGTTTAGGAGGTGCTGGGGATTGAACCCGGGACCTCGTACATGGGAAGCAGGCGCCCAACCACTGAGCTACACCTGCTCTCCATGTCATGTTTTGTTAGCAGATAACCGGTGGGGAGACAATGAAATTGAAGAGGCCAAGACCTGGAACTTCTTCTGTGTTCAGAAATGTACTTAGCATTTGAGACCAGTATTGAAAACAGGCAGGAGATGAGGGAGGATGAAACGGTAGGCCAGAAAAAGTCCTGCTAGAACATTTTTTAAAATTACTTCATAGGGAGCTCTGACTCATAATAGGAATTAATTAGAAGGAGAAGGGGAAGAGGAACGGGGAAGTGTAGTGTAGTCAGCTACACTTCAAAGAGTGTAGTGTAGTCAGCTACACTTCAAAGAGTGTAAAATGTTAAGCCAATGAATGAACAATCCTTTTTTAAAAAATAATAATAATAATTAATAGAGCATTAAGAATAATTGAGTTGCTGGGCAGTTTTCCATTCACTAATCCTGGATGCCTTTTCCTCCATTTACCAGTTAATTTTAAGGCCCACCCTCCTCTGAACTTCCATAGCATTTTGTACGAGGGTCACGGTACTATTGCAGTCTTCCTTTGATTATAGTTAATTCTGTATATATTTCATTTTATCTTCCTTACTTGATTTTAAACCCTTTGAGGACAGGGTCTATGTCTTATCTTCATTTCCTCCTTCCAGCTCATAACATCTGTGATGTTGAGCATACTTGAAAACAGACATTGTTACAGATCACATTCTTTGGGTGAAAATCAGTGACTACCTTGAACCTAACCCATTACCTTGTGCTTGGTAGGTACAGCGGGTTCACAACATACAAACCTTAAACTTCTACAGACTCAACTCTAACCATTTGGCAAAAAAAGAAAGTGAAAAAAAAAAAAAACTAAATACAGGGTAATTCTGCCCACAATTAGTGTGTGCCCACCGTGAGTGTGAGATGGAAGATTTGAATCTACTCTTCTTTGCCTCCGCTCTCATATGCCTCTCATGTGTCTCTCATAAGTATCTTGCAGTGCTCTGACAGCTCAAAGTGATTCTGATGCTTAAAGATATAAAACAAATTTTTCAATCTGTGTGCTCCCTAAACAAGCCAGATGCTTCATCTGGTATGCAACTGGAAAAAACAGTAATCTGTTCCATCACTGGTGGAAAAAATAGATTGGACTTAGTAAGGCAGTCCTTTAAGATAGTACCATACTGAATTACATAGGTGATTTAAGAGATTTTTGACTCTGTAGTTTCAATCTTACTCAATGTCTTTAGAATTTAACTTCATATAAGGTGAGATTCCACTAGATTTCATTCAGTGTTCATTGAAAGGATATATGATCATGTGAGAGAAAGAGAAACAAATCAAGGAGAAGCACTTCTTCACTGTTGGTGGGAATGCAGAATGGTACAGCCACTGTGGAGGACTGTTTGGCAGTTCCTAAAGACATTGAAGATAGATTTGCCACATGACCCTGCAATACCACTACTGGGTATATACCCAGAAGAACTGAGAGCAGTGACACAGACATCTGCACACCAATGTTCATAGTGGCATTATTCACGATTGCCAGAAGTTGGAAACAACCCAGGTGTCCATCAACTGATGAATGGATAAACAAACTGTGATGTATTCACACAATGGAATATTATGCAGCTGTACAAAAAAATGAAATCATAAAGCATATAACAACATGAATGAACCTGGAGGGCATTATGTTTAATGAAGCAAGCCAGGCACAAAAGAACAAATACTATATGATTGCACTGCTATGAACTAAACATATTGTGTAACATATTGTATGAGTTCCATTTATATAAAATGTAAATAGAAATCAATTTATAAAGATGAAATTAGATTAGTGGTTATGTAGTACTGGGGAAGGCACACTAGAGTTTTTCTTTTCGGAGTAATGAAATGGTTCTGAAATTTTTGGTGTTGATGAATTCACAGCATTGTGATTATCCTAAATGCCATTGATTATACACTTTGGATAGATCATATGGTATGTGAATACATTTTAATAAAACTGCTGAATAAATAAATAAATATGCAAAAATAGCCAGAAATAATAGCTATGTACAGCAGGGGGAACATAAAGATATTGAGAGGTGAAGAATTTTCCAATTTGTTTGGTTTTTGTTTATTATTATTATTATTATTATTATTATTATTATTGAAATTGTTGAATTGTATGGATTAACTATCCATGTCTCTTATTTTGACACTTAAAACTATTAACATCCTCACTTATCTGGAATCAGCATTCTTGTATATCTGGCCATCCAGAAATAAATACAAAAAAACTTTGGCAAATATTCACAAAACCCATGAGCCCTATAGGAGAGCCAGTACTATCCTTGTGCCCTGACACAGGCAGTTGCCATTAAATGAGATCAGATTCGAGTGAAGGAGATATTAAGGCAGGGAAAAGAGAAAAATAGAGCTTCACAAAGCAGATTGCTTTTTTTGTTTTTTTGTTTTTTGTTTTTTGGGTTTTTTTTGCCTGCTTTCTTGACTTTAGCAGAGCTGTGTAGAACCACACAACCCTGTATGCCTTAAAGTTCCTGAGGTGTCTCTGCATTATAGCACAATTAATTAACTGATATTAACAATGAAGGGCAAAGAAAAAGCTGGACTCTGTCCAGAATCTTCTGCTTTACAAGTCACAGGAGTATGTAATATACTTTTTTTTTTTTTTTTAAAGATTTTATTTATTTATTCATTTATCCCCCCCTTGCTGCTTGTGCTTGCTGGGTCAGCTAACCACGCCATGCGGGCGGGCTTGCCTTCACCAGGAGGCCCCGGGAACCGAACCTGGGGCCTCCCATATGGCAAACGGGAGCCCTACTGATTGAGCCACAGCCGCTTCCCTGTAATATACTTTTTTTTTTTTAATTTTACCAGGAGGTCCCGGGGATCGAACCCAGGTCCCTCCATATGGTAGACGGACGCCCAACCAGTTGAGTCACATCCGCCCCCATGTAATATACTTTTGAAGGAAGGTTTCCAGTAAATAGCTTAGTGATGATTTTGTATTTAACCCTTTCATGCCTTATCTGTCTCTCTGGCTAGAAAGTCAACTTATAAGTGGAACCTAGTATACCTGGTACTTCTTTTTGTGCTCCCTGTTGTTCATTGCATTTATGTGGACACTCAGCCAGCAGTTGTCAAATCTAGTTACCAGATATTAATATTTAGGCAAGAGAGATAAAAGGCAAGCCACCGGGAATCGGGACAGACAGTCCTTAGCATGTCTTAAGACACCTGTAAAGCATTGGACTTTGGGATGAAAGTGCAGATAAGAGAAAAGGTGACAGCTGTACTTTGTCTCTGAAAAGAGTTTTTATTCCCTCTTCCCCTTTTCATTTCTTCTTAAAATGGGTAATATGGAAACTAGAAACTGACTCTGGGCCAAAGTCACTCTCAAATCATTTTCTCTTCCCCTATTAGTGCTGAGTCTACTCCCACCCTTTGGCTGTTTAGAGCAACCAACTCCTTTAGCATAGACTAGGAGATAATGTAAACCCCATCCTATCAAGAATCTCTTTCCTACTTGCTCTCTGGAGGCTTTCTTTGGAAGTAATGAAACCAACTAAGCCACGTGTCTACATGAACTGCTTAACAGGTTTAGCATGAAGAATGGTAGAAGGCAGTGAGGGTTATCCTCATGACTGCAAGAGAGCCCAGCTGAAGGGTCAAGAGTCAGTAGCTCTGCAAAACCTGTTCCAATTTGGAAAAGTACTTTCCATCAGGAAGACCTAGCAGGTTAGACCGTCGTTTAACTCTCTTCTGATGCCTTCCAGTCTTATCTTCCCTCTTTCTTTGCATCTTTACAGTGGTGCTGCTAAGCAGGCCTTTGTTGGCCTCAGAACCTCTGATTCAAGCTCTTCAGAACAGGAGCCCAAAGTTGTACCTAAGTACTGTTGAATCCTTAGCATATACCATATTTGTTCTTCCTGTTTCATCTATTAGTAAATTGGGTCACATCAAATTTACTAAATTTCATGGGGGATCCCAGCGCACAAACTTCCTGGATCCCTGTCCTGATAAGGACATTCATTACGTTGCTTCTTGGAAATGCGATGGGAAAGGTCTCAAAGAGTAACTTATATTGAAAGAAAATAATAGTGGGGCCAGATTGGCTTTCCAGAGGGTCCAGTTACAAGCATTTCCTTTCAATGGAAGAAAGATGATGTGACACTTCCTAAAAAAGAAAAATAAGAGGATACAGACGTCCAGGCATGTGGGGAGGAGAGAAGAGAGCCTTAATAGCAAATTAGCTTGTCTTCAGAGGAATAGACATTTTGACTATGATACTCACTCCTACTTTTGACTATTTTGAAGGGTTTCAAAACTTTAATAGGATAAAACTATAAACACCAATTCTTACTCACTGAAGTGTGGCTATGATTTTGTGTATCTTGATCTTGGAAAACATCAGCGTTTCCACCCAGCATTTTACCTGTTGCTGTTTCGGTTCATGACCCAAAGTATTTTCTCCATTGCCTTCTCCTTACATCAAGATATCCTATTGGTTTATTGGGGCTTTCTTGATAATCCTTATGTTCAGATAAAACATGTCCTGGTTGTGATTATTCTTGGGTCAAATTACCCTGGTTTTGCCAAGAACTAAGAAATCAGTAGCACTTTTGTTTAAACTCAGAAGTCAAAAAATACTTCTGAATGAATTTTGCTAGTGTCATTATTTTAGGTGGTTGCTGAATTAACAGAAAGCTGTGAATCATTGTTAATTGATAATTCATATTTGTTCATTGCACACTGTTAGGATGAGTTTAGGACTCTCGAGGACCTTTATTTCTTTGCTTTCTTCTCTTCTTGTATTTTTAGTACCAGCAACATGATTCGGATTTCAGACCCCCACACCCCCACACATACCTCAGCCTCTTCTTTGTTGGTTTGTTACTTTAACTCTTAGTGTTCTCTGAGGTATTTGCCCATTTCTACTGTCATCCTCAAAGTGAGTCCATCAATCAACTCCTCTGTTTTAGCAGATGCATTCTTTGTGATCTGATTGTATCTCTAGTTCTTTAGTACATTACGTGAGTTTAGTATTGAGTCTTGGGGTCCTGGCTGCCTTCTCCCCACCCCTATGCTTGGCAACCTCTAATTTTCTAAGTCCCCACTTCTAATTTTCTAAGTCAGACAAATTTTAGGTGTCTTTCATGTTCCACTTCATATTCAATGGAACAGGTCTTCACTGACTTGTCAGATTAACACGGGCAGCTGGTAAGCTGATCCCTAGTTGCCCATGCTTTGCTCGCTCACACCAGTTGAGCCATATGCTTACCAAGAGTCAGTTGTGTTGTTTTCAAACTTGGTTATGCCATTTATACTGGTTATTATAATTATGTAAGTAAATCAGATACCGTTGTTTTTATGAAAACTAAGGGAAATGCTTTCAAAAGGGAAGTTACTTTTTTTTTTTTTTTTTTTTAAGATTTTATTTATCCATTCATTTATCCCCCCCTTGCTGCCTGTGCCCGCCGCGTCAGCCAACCACGCCGTGCTGGCAGCCCTGCCTTCACCAGGAGGCCCCGGGAACTGAACCCAGGGCCTCCCATATGGCAAATGGGAGCCCCACTGATTGAGCCACAGCCGCTTTGCTGGGAAGTTACTTTTAAAAAGAAATGAAGTTGAATTAGACTTGGGCAAGATTACTACAGAAGACTAAAGAAGTGGGGGAATCCTAAAATCTAGAAAGGTTCTATACTTACTGCTTCAAAGAGTGAGCTCTGCCTCTACTTTAGAAAAACTGGAAATTTTATAAGTTTTAAGCAAGAAAAATGGCATAGAACTCTAGTCGACAGAAAAGATCTTGTTGACCCTGTATCAAATAAAGTGTTTTTATTTATTATAGCAAATGATGGTTGGCTTGGACATTAGGGGGAAAAGGTTATAATGAAAGTCATAATAGCCATATCTTTTATTACTCGAGTTATCTGTTTTAAGTGATATCCGTTGGCTTTCAATTGTTGAGCATGAGGAAATCAGTGTTATTGTCCCTCCCGCCCTCCTCCTTTCCTTCTTCCTTTCTTTTTGTTAGCTATAGCATTTCTACATTATCAAGGCATATGATAATGTAGATATTCTTTTGTCACCCTGATCCCACTTTAGTCTTAGTCCTATATTAGATTTAGTGCTCAACACCAGCCTTTTAGCTATATTTTTTTCCAGTCATGCCAGCTTGGCAGTTTTTCCTTTTGTAGATTCCCCAAGGGAAAGATATCTGGGAACAATATTAACAATATTCCTCATTCTGTTATTCTTGGTTATTGACTGGGTATAAAATGTTTGGGTCGCACTTTCTGTCCTTGAAAATTTTATAGGTATTTCTTCTTTTTCTGCTAGCATTGGATTTCAGTGGGGGGGGTGGATTTTTGTCCTCATTTTAAGTGATTTGCTCTTTTTGCCTGGTTGCAGAAATCCAGAAACCTCGCCTAAAAGGTATATTTTGGCACTCACTGTTCTAAGTCAGTTTTCCCTGGGATACAATGTGGCATTTCAGTCTGTAGATTCAAGTACTCTTTTATTTCAGGAACATCTTGAATTATATCTTTATGTAATTTTTTTTTTTTAAGATTTATTTATTTCAACCCCCACCCCCACCCCCGTTGTTTTGCTCTCTCTGTGTGTTCATGTCTACTTGCCTTCTCTTTAGGTGGCACCAGGAACTCATCCTGGGACCTTCCAGAGTGGGAGAGAGGCTGCTCAATATCTTGTGCCACCTCAGCTCCCTGGTCTGCAGCATCTCTTATTGTCTCTCCTCTGTGTCTCTTTTTGTTGCATCATCTTGCTGTGCCAGCTCTCGGCACGGGCCAGTACATTGTGCAGGCCAGCACCCCTGCACAGGCCAGCATTCTGCACGGGCCAGCACTCTGTGCGGGCCAGCTCTCTGCTCAGGCCGGCTCGCTGTGCGAGCCAGCCTGCCCTTCACCAGGAAGCCCTGGGAATTGAACCCTGGACCTCCTATATGGTAAACGGGAGCCCAGTCGCTTGAGCCACATCATTTCCCTCTTTATGTAATCTTTATGAATCTTTGCGTATTTGTTCTGTTCCTTTGCATAGTTTTCTTTTATGTACATGTTGCATCTCCTCCACTAACTTCTGTAATTCTCATTTTCTATTTCCATTTCATTTTACTTGCTTTTTTCCTTTCTCTCTTCTTTGTTCCTTACTGTGTTTTTTGCAGTGTCTCTTTGCCTTTGTGCTCCTTCCAGTTTCACCTTCATATCTGTGACAGTTTTTTCCTTATATTTCTTTCTGTTTTCTTCTACTTCTACATCTCATCTTGTTGTCTCCCTACCTCTACCATAAGTTCTTGCATTTCTGCTTTGAGCTCTTGCTTCATAGAGACAACTGTTTCATTGTTTTCTTTTTTTATTTTGCAAAACATTTTATTAAAATCTTATCTACTCCATGGCATCATTCCTATGTATGTGCTCAAAAGAATTTAAGCAGGGAGCAAATGTGGCTCAAGCGGTTGAGCGCCCACCTCCCATCTGGGAGGTCCTGGGTTTGGTTCCCAGTACCTCCTGAAAAAACAGAAAAAACAAACAACAAGGAAAACAAATGAAAAAACCAACTCAGGGAAGCCAGTGTGGCTCAGTGGTTCAGCACCAGCTTCCCACATACAAGGTCCCAGCTTCAATCCCCAGCCCCCAGTACATAAAAAAAAAAAAAAGAAGAAGAAGAAGAAGAATTTAAGCAGAGACTTAAATACTTATATACCACAGCAGTAATGCTGAACATAGCAGCATTGTTCACAATAGCCAAAAGCTGGAAAAAATTCAAGTGACTATAACCGATGAATAGGTAAAATACAGTATATCCATACAATAGAATACTACTCAGCCATAAAAAAGGAATGAAGGTCTGCTAAATGCTACAACATGAATGAACCTTGAAAACATGCTAAGTGAAATAAACTGAACACAAAAGGACAAATATTGTATGATTCCACTTATGTAAAGACTAGAATAGATGAAGTCGTAGAGACAGAAAGTAGATTAGAGGTTACCAGGACCACGTGGTTGGGGGATAATTGAGTTATTGCTTAATGGACACAGAGTTTCTGTTTTGGGTGATGAAAAAGTTTTGGGTTTGCATAGTGGTGCTGGTAGCACAATATTGTAAATGCAATTAATGCACTTAAAAAATGGTTAAAATGGCAAATGTTTTTTATATATCCACAATTTAAAAAAGAGATTCCGTGTGGACTAGGGTAAGAGATGAATAGGATGGAAAATGCAGTTTGGGATTCTGAGAAAGCATGAGACAGACCTAAATTCAGTGCTCAGTTCTGCTGCTAATGTACATGGCAGTGGGTTAGTTTATTGACCTTTCAGTGGGTCAGTTTCCTCGTATATAAAAAGAAGATTGCTCTGAATTTGGAGAGATAGGAACACTTCTTCACTGTTGGTGGGAATGCAGAATGGTACAGCCACTGTGGAGGACTGTTTGGCAGTTCCTAAAGAAGTTGAATATAGACTTGCCACGTGACCCTGCAATACCACTACTGGGTATATACCCAGAAGAACTGAGAGCAGTGACACCAACAGACATCTGCACACCGATGTTCATAGCCACATTATTCACCATTGCCAAAAGTTGGAAACAACCCAGGTGTCCATCAACAGATGAATGGATAAACAAACTGTGGTCTATCACACGATGGAATATTATGCAGCTGTAAGAAGAAATGAAGTCATAAAGCATATGGCAACATGGATGAACCTGGAGGACATTATGTTGAGTGAAGCAAGCCAGACACAAAAGGACATATACTGTATGAATGCATTACTATGAACCAAATATATTGTGTAATGTTCGATTCACACACACAAAAAAACAAACAAAAAACAAAAGAACAAAAAAATTTACATGTATCCATTACATTTAATTGAGAAATGTATATATTTATTCATCTGTCTTTACTTTTTAGTTTTTTATTGCTTATGTTTTCAATTATTAAATGTACAAAATAAAGTTAAAAAAAAAAAAAAGATTGCATTACCTACCTCAGATGGATGTTTAAGATTAAAATAAGTTACATAAATTATTTGGTACATGGTAGACACTCAACAAATGCTAACTTCCCCTATGTAGAAGGAGTCGGTTAAACAAAAGGAATAAATATTAGAAGTACTGATGTAGTGGCCCAGGTCTTGATGGGAAAGTATAAATAGTGACACTCCCCAGGGAATAACTTTAAGACCAGTCTTGTTTAACATTGTATAATTATCTAAACAGGAGATTTACACTATTAATTCTCCATTTGCAAATGGATAATGAAATAATTCATATTGTTAAAATTCAAGTGTGCCTCATGAGAGTATATATGTAGGCACAAATGTCATTAGCAAGGCTCAGTGTGGGCACATGTAAGGGAAGGCACCTGCTTCTGTTACACTCTTTCCCCTAGGTCAGTATAAGTAACCCCAGTTACATCTCTTGGTGCATTCCGTCCATTTACGATGGGCAAAATATGGAGAACTGAAGTGCCAGAGAGCTTCATGTGCCAAAAATGCACATGCACAAACACATATAAACACAGACACATCTTTCCTTCTAACTCTTCATTGCCTGCAGAGTAAGTTGGTCCTCAAGTCCTCCACAGTCTAGAGTCTAGGTTCTCAACCGGGGGCAGTTTTGCCCCCCAGGAGACATTTGACAATGTCTAGAGACGTGTATTTTCACAACTGGGAAGGTGGTTCTGGATCTAGTGGGTAGAGGCCAGGGATGCTGCTACCCATTCTTTAATGCACAGGACTGCCCCCACCAACAGAATTATCTGACCCAAAATGGCATAGTGCCCAGGTTAGAAACCCTGCTCCAGACCCACACTCCCTTCTTGGCCTTATCTTTAGCCTCTTTCTTATATAAACCAACATTCCAGCCAGACCAAGGTGCTTCTCATCCTGTCCATATGCCAGCTGAATTAGTTCCTTCAGTACCTTCCACCTGAAATCCATTCCCTGATTCTCTGACATCAGGGTCCAGTTTCAGTCCTCCCACTGTGTCTCTGAATCTATCTGTTCTCTCCAGCCAGTGCTCTCCCTTTTCTGACCTATAGGACTGTTACACTAATTTCGCCCTTAGTTAATAATACAGGATGGTACTTGCTATCTTCCCAACTTGATCACACCTTGATATGATTTGATTTGAAATATAAAATACCAGCTCTTACAGACCCCACTGAGTACATGTGACTTGACTAACCCAGGACTTTCCCTGGCAGCTTTTCTGCCACTATGGGCTACAGTGGTTGAGTGGGCTTGACTCCATCATAGCAGTCAAGTATGCTGGGATTCAGCTTTGTTTAAAGAACCGGCTGGGTGGAACCTGAATGCCCAAATGTAGCCTCACACCTAGAAAAGTATTTATGCTGAACCTGTTTCTTTTAATCTAAGCTGTAAGGTATGGGGTGAGGATGGGTACAGAGGAATGGGCTCTGTTGTACCCTGATCACTTCCCTCTAGCACATCAGCCTGGAGGATCTATCTTATCGAGCCTGGGTGACATTCCATTTCAGCTGCTTAATACCAGTCAGTCTTGGTGATAATCATATTTGTAATAAAAACCCATCAGTCACTTAGAACCCAAGGGGTGCCAGGCACCAGGCTAGGTGCTTTCCACGTATTATCTCATGCAGCCCTCACCATAATCCTGGAGGAAGCTGAAGTACTGAGTGAATAATTTGTCCAAGGTTACCCAGATGACAGTTAGCAGAACTGGATTTTTTTTTTTTTAAGATTTTATTTATTTATTTATTTATCCCCCCCTTGCTGCTTGTGCTCGCTGGGTCAGCTAACCACACCGTGCGGGCGGGCTTGCCTTCACCAGGAGGCCCTGGGAACCGAACCTGGGGCCTCCCATATGGTAAACAGGAGCCCTACTGATTGAGCCACAGCCGCTTCCCCAGAACTGGAATTTTAACAAGTTCTGTCTGACTTCAAAGCCTGTGCTCTTAGATGGCACTTCACTGGCTTGAGTACAGCCTGGCACCTCTACCGCTGATAAGAGCTTCATCATTGTGATGTGCCCGAGACATTGTAGAAATCCCTTGTGAGGCAGATGGGCCAGGGGATTAGGTATCTGAGTTGTGGATCAGGACCTGGTATCATGTTGACCACTCTGCTGCTGCAGGAAATTCTACACTCTCCCTACACTACCCTTCTGACCCTTCTTATTTTTGCTTCCCCTTCAGGTACACTACATCCTTCAGGAGGTGGTGATGGGTGGGATGGTATTGGAAACAAATATGAATGAAATCGTGGCTCAGATTGAAGCTCAAAACAGGCTGGAGAAATCCGAAGTGAGTAAGCAGCTGTACTCTTGTCCTCGCTGGTTAAAGAATGACCTGGGAAGAGGGAGGGAATGCATATCTGTATTGGTATGTGTCACCATGAAACCTTGGGAAATGTTTTATACTTCTCTTCTTTCTTCCTTGAATCCATCAAAACTGATTGAGTTGAAGGTCAGCCCTAAAAATAAAACAGGTAGGAATGAGGTTTGAAAGCCCTGATTTTCAGTCTAGAAGTGTGACTGAAAAAGCTAGATGGCAGAAGAAAGCAAACAGCTTCTGGCTTGGTGGGTTACCCATGTTTGTGGTTTGTAACTCCTCCTATCAAAGCCACACATTCCCTGGAGAGACCCAGAATCCCCTTCTCCAATTCCAGTGTGGTTTCCTAGTTTATGCGCTATGTAAGTCTGATGTCCTGGCAGCCACTTCTCATGGTATCTCTTAGACCTCAGAGTTGCCAATTTCCTTATTTCCAGTTAGCCTTATAAAAAGCTAAAGTAGGAAAAATAAATAAAAACAATAACAACAACAAAAGCAAAAGTAGAGTTTGGGCTGGGTTTGAAAATAACATACCCTAGTCTACCCCCACATGGTTCTAGCTTGATACAGATGCTTACAGTAAATTCTGTCCCATCCCCCTTGGGTGCATCCCCATCCTCAGCCTCACTGGGGAGCAGAGCCTCTGAGCATACTCCTTCATACGTGGCAAAAATAGCCAAACAGATTTCCTCTTTAATTATCTGAGTGTCTTAAAGAGCTTCATTGCTTTGTGTAATGAAAGGTGATCTTGCGAAACCAGGAATTCTTTCTGTGAGGACTGGCAGTCCTGCTGAAGAAGCTTTTCCAGACCACAACTATTGTGGCAGCTATAGTTCTTTTAGAAATGAAGGCTGGGAAGCTTCCAGTAATAGTAAGTGAGTCAGAGGCAAGGGGTTTGGAAACCAGTAGAAATGGAGACTTGCTGAGTGAGGGTGGAATTGGAGTTGGTCCCCTGTAAGTAGTCAGTAAAGGGGGAAATGATTTTGAGAGATTCTTTATCAACTTCTCTGCTTCTCTGTATACCCGGAGAGTGAGCCTGGGGTGGAGGCTGACCATGGACAACTTTACTCTCTGTGTCTCATTTCTAGTCCTCCATGTCTGTGGGTGCCCTCCTCCTCCTCCTCCCGTGTGTCATGGCTTCCCATCCTGTTGCCACATGACATTTCCACAGTCAGCTCTTTTCCGTCTCACATTATTAGTTGGCAAGCAGTTGCCCTAGAGCTGTGACATTTCTTTTCCTTTTAAGAATTTCCCTGTGACTTCACACTGGTCTGTAGGAGTCTTCAGGCTTGTTTTGCTTTGTTTCATAACCTGGTACATGCCCCAGTACTTCACATGACTTGGTAAGCCATCTCAAATGATTTCAGCCAGCATTTATTGAGCACCACTGTGTGCCAAGCACTGTTGGATGCACCAGATCCAGCAGAGTTTGGATCCCCATATAATTCCCACTTAACCCAAAGACTGCATTGTTGGCTACCTCCAAGGAAGAAGGAGGATAAATCAAAACTTGCATTGTGTGCTATTAGTGTGGACTTTTTCCAGGTCACCTTCACTTGTTTCCCTTAAGCATTAAGCGGATGACGGTGAAAAATTGTCATATACCTACCTCTCATTTCTCCCCAGGGTGGCCTCTCAGCAGCCCCTGCCCGGGCTGTGTCTGCTGTGAAAAACATCAATTTGCCTGAGATTCCTCGGAACATCAACATCGGCGATCTCAACATCAAAGTCCCCAATCTGTCCCAGTTTGTCTGAGGGTTGAGGATTGGTCTGAACTGGACTTCTTAAAGCAAGCAAAACCAAGGAAATCCTGAAATGTAATCCTTTTTTTTTTTTTTTTTTTTTTCCCTGAGGTACCAGGGTCATGGATTGAACCCTGGACCTCGTATATGGGAAGCCGGCGCTTAATCACTGAGCTACACTGGCTCCCCCAAGTTGTTTTTTTGTTTGTTTGTTGGCTTGTTTTGTTTTTGTTTTTAGGAGGTTCTGGGGACCAAACCTGGGACCTTGTATCTGGGAAGCAGGCACTCAACCACTTGAGCTACATCCACTCCCCTGGAATCCATTTTTGAGCATTAGAAGAGTCAAGCCTCAGGACCCTGGCCCTTTGCGGGGAACTGTTTGGCGTGGAGTAGGGAAGATACTATTTGCTGACACTGCTAGGATGTGCTGAGTTCTCACGTGTGCAGCCATGCCATTCTCAGATATGTGTGGCCTCTGCAGAGATGAGCAGTCTGGCTTCCTCAGGGGGGCATTAGAGTGCCCAAGCCACTTGCACCCTTTCCCTCTTGTGTGCAGTCACTCCCAGGATCTGGTGACAGTATTGCATGGCCCTTGTGTTTCTGAGAACCCACCACTAAAGTTGAGCACATTCTCAATTCTCTGACTGGTCTTCATGCCAAGCACCACGTGCCTCTATGGGGCTGAAGCGTCTACTTTTGCTGGCTGGGTGCCGTAAGGAGAAAAGGGATGACTTTGCAGATTGCAGGGGGTGCTGAGTGGCAAGCCAGGGCTACATTTCTTGAGAACCAGAGTCACCCTAACTACTAGGGTTGTTATACCCAGAATCCTTTTGTATAACCAAGTTTTCTGATTACCACCTTCTGCAAAATATGTTTTCCCCCCCCCGACATAAACCCAGCTCTGTTCTCACAGGTGTGTATGTGCAGGACGCAATCCAAATCATAAACCTGGGTGCATGCCACCCCATTTCTGCTCGTAGGGAAGAGCACACACACACACACCATGACCATCTCCAACATAGCAGAGAGCTCCCTCATGACTGTGGAAGGTAAGGCTGACAACACATGGAACATCTCAAAATTATGAAGCCCTCTTGTTTGAAACACGGTTTCCTCATGGGAAGTAGGAGGCTCAGTTGTGTTACGAATGATGGGTCTCCTCCATACAAGAAACGCATTGCCATCTGCATCCCCTTCTGTTGCATGATAGCCTGAGCTGGGGTGAGTCATTCTGGGCCTTGCATGGAGAAGGTCAGGGACACGGGAGGCATGCTGGCTGAGACTGGTAGCTGTACTGCATCTTTTTCTCAGTGTGGTAAGGGTTCCTCCCTGAGCTCTGCTTGTGGGTACACTGTCTTCCCCTCAAGTGATTCTCCCAGAGCTTTGAAGCTGCAAACGTTTACATGTTATCTAAGTCTTTCTTCAGTGGTTAATTTAGAGCTAAAACTCCTCAGACTCAGACCTCTTGCTCCCGTACTGCCATTTAGGCCAGGTCTCAGGTTCATTGTTGAGCTGCCTTGAGATTAGGGAGCTGACCGCACCTTCACAGCAAAACTTCCCGGCCCAGGGCCCTCTCATTCCTACTGGCACAGCATGGGTCTGAGAAAGTACCCAACAGTACCATGTATTAGAGCCACACCATTTCCCATTTTTGAGCGGTGCTTCCTATGGTCTGTGCCCATTTTTCCCTGCAGCCTCTTGTCCTCAATCTTCCAGTACCTCTCTGAAAAACCTTAGAGATGGGGCAGTTTCAATCAGAAGGTCAGCCTTATATATTGGAAGAGGGAAGTGTAGGTGAAGTCATATGATGTCAAAACCCCTGTTCTCATTCTTTTGAGGGTTTAATTTTTTTCCCCAGACATTTTAGAACAGTCCCAGAAAATTTCATGTCCCTTTTACTTTTATTTGCTGAATGTGAAGTAGGAACCAAGGAAGGAAACCAATGTTTATTTTGCACCTACTGTAAGGTGGCATGAACAAGATCCTTCTGCATACATTATCTCGTTTAATCCTTACAAATGACATTATTGTCCCTACTAATACTCAGGTTACTTAACTTGCTTAAGGCCACAAGGGCTCAGATTTGAGATTTTCCTTGCCTGCCTGACTCCATAGATTATTTGTTTTAACTGTTCAAGATTGCCTCTCCCAGTTTTGTCATCCTCTTTTTCATAGATAAGGAAACTGAGTCTCAAAAAGGTGAAGTAGCTTCTCACAAACTGTGATAAAAAACAGCCTTGCTGTTTGAAGTATATAGTGACTATCAACATAGAGTGTAAGAGCTGGAGGGAGATGAGATGCCAAAGCCCAGGATGTTCAGTGCTGTGTCCAGAGTCACAGAGCTAGAACCAAATCATCTTTCTTGAGTTTGTTTTGTGGCTTCATGCATTACTGCAGGGTTGTCCCATATCCTGGATTTCCTGGGATAGTCTTGATTTCAGATGTTTTGCCTATCAGAAAATTGCCCATGGTTCCCAGCAACCACTGACTGGTCCTGGAGGCACCAACAGTGGGCATCCACACAACACCCCTCACATGCCTCTTAAAATGGCATCAAAATTTTAGCCTGGATTTTTATCTGGAAAACCCTATCATTTTGAACAGACCACAGTAATTGTTCATTAGCCACTTGGGATTTTAATCTCTCTTATTTAATGAGTTAAGAAGAAATATTTGTTGGCCTTTTGGGGAAGATGGTACAGATTTTGTTGCTGAGAAATGTAAGTTATGAAAATAGGGACTAGATTTGAATTTACTTTAAAAGCCCTTGGCCCTGGATGATTAAACTGAGGATTTCCTAGGGTAGTAGAGAATACTGTGTTTTTGATGCTCACTGCCACTGGCTGAATTCCAAATTTCATGCATTATACAAGTTCTAAGTGCCCGTTGAGGGAGAAACTCAGTTCTAGGCACTGGAGATTGAGGGCATGAAGCTGCCTCTGTCTGCTGAGGATCAGATTGCTCCGGGAGTCTAGGCTGTCTGGCAGCCTGAGTTTGTGGAGACTGAGTCAATGACTTCATGATACCAGGAATATTTAAAGAAAAATAATCATTCATTTCCCGCCCCTGCCTGACTCCCTTCTTTGAACAGCCTACCTTCCTTCTAGGCCTGGCCGTGGTCCCATGCTTGTTAGGTCAGGATACCCCAGCTCCCTCAAGTCCCTGTTTATTCAGGCTTCTGCCCCCACCCCCCGCCCCTGGGAGCCAGCTAGTGAAGCCCTCTAGCCCCATCTTCACCAGGAAAGTAGAAACCTGGGAGCACTTTAACCAGGGACTAAAACTATGCTGCTGGCTAAACTCTTTAACTTGTAGACCAGTCTTTTGTAGTGGTTTCCTCACTGTGACCATCTGTCCATGACTTTTCACACCAGGTGCAGCAGTGATTGGTGCATGGAGGTAAAGATCAGGAGTGGGGTCCAGGTCCAAGCAGCAACAACCAAGGTGGAGACCTACTGAAGCATGAGAGGGACTTGGAGGCGTGTGTCAGTTCCTAAGAAAAGTCCTGATTTTCAACTCCCAAATCCTCTAAATAGGAAATATGGTCGTGTAGTTCAAGCTTAGGCTCCACTCTGTCCTCCCAGTTCCCAGATTCCACCCCTGGTAGCAACTAGTGTTTCTAAGTTAAAGGATTAAAAAAAACAAAAGTCCTTGGATTTTCATTACCAAAACTGAGGCTGTATCTTCCTGAAAGTGTTGGTTGTGTTCTGTTTGGCCTTGCTGGCTGGCCTCGTAGCCCACTGCACTCATGCTGTCATCGTCAAGAAGGAGGGACCTTATTGTCACCAGACCATCCCATAGATAGCAGCTCCCACCTTGCCCTCCTTATCTGCCTTGCCATTTTCCATAGCATTCTGACATACTGTATATTTATTTGTTTTTTAATGGTTATGTGTTGCCCCCTATTAGGATGTAAGCTCCTTGAGGTCAGGGAATTTGATTTGTTCAGTGCTGTATCCCAGCCACTGTGAACAGTGACTGGTACGTCTCAATAAATAACTGTTGAGGGAAGCGGCTGTGGCTCAATTGGTTGGGCTCCCGTTTACCATATGGGAGGCCCCGGGTTCGATCCCCAGGGCATCCTGGTGAAGGAGCTCCTGCGCTGTGCGGTGAGCTCAGGGCCCACGGCACGGTGAGCTGGTGCAACAAAGGAAGACAAGCAGCAAGGGGAGGATAAATAAATAATAAGTAAAAAATAAAATTTAAAAAAAGTTGAATGACTAGATTGTTGAGGCAAGTAGTAACCCATTCTTACCACAGCCCATAGCTTCTGCTTAAGAGGGCCCTATAATCGGCTCATTGGGAAGAACTTGAAGCAGGGTATAGGCCTTGGGGTCAGGAAGTGGGGAGGACCTCTTGAAGGCCTGTGGAGGCTGAAGGAGAGGAGAAAGGCAAAGCTGATGGTGAGGGGAGGAGCCCAAGTAACTGGGGGACTGATCTTGGTATTATTCAAGAGAGGAGTCGGTGGTTTGGGAGGGAGACATAAAGAACTCAGTGTGGACGTGTTAGGTTTGAGTTACCTAACATGATGCAGGGAAGATGGCCACTGAGAACCCACCTGTGAGTGTGCAGGAGAGGAAATGAGAGTGTTGACCCCACAGAGAGAATGGCTGAAGCCGTGAGGGTGAGCTGGATGGCCCAGGGAGGGGAGGAGAGGGTTGAGGACAGCCTATGGGCAGGGAGAGTGGAGCCACTTCAAGGCAAGGGAGACTTTGGATAAGGGAGGAGGATACATAGAATACATGCAGTTCCCCAGCTAAGCCCCCCAAGCGAGCAAGAGAAATCAGCTTTGAAGAGGTAATTCTAAGTGGTGGGGGCAGGATCCAGACTGCAGGGTGCTTGTGTAAGAGTGGGTCAGAAATCCAGCTCTGCGACATCCTACAGAGTCAGGAAACTCAGTTAACCTCTGTGCATTTGCCCATCCGTAGAAGGGGAGCAATTATAAGGACTGACTGAGATCATTGGTGTAGACTCTGAAGGGCTCAGTAAACACTTGCTGTTGTCGGTAACTTGCAGCAGGCTGAAGAGGAATGGGAGTGGAGTAGGTAGATGTAGTAGAAGTTTGGTGGCAATGGGAAAAAGAGAGACAGCAGTATCTTGTGCTCAAATCCTCGTAGAAGTGGGAAGAGAAATTGAGGACAGTTAAAAGCAAGGTGGGCTCCAAAGGAATGGGGCTGCAAAGAGGAGATGGGGGGACAGTGGGGCCCAAGCCCATATCTAGGGGCCACCACTAGATAAGGCTGTAGGGTAAGTGGTGGGGTCTGCAGTCAGTGAAGCTTCCCTTAAGTTAAGGGGCTTTGAAGACAGAAGAGCAAACTTGTGGCTGTTTGTCAGGGTGGAGGTGGGATAGAAGGGAGAGGAGCCTGGAACTTCCTTCCCCTGGGGCCAGCCGGCACAGTGGAGGAGTTGGCGTCTGGCGAGGGCTGGAGTGAGGGCCTATGGCGGAGCAGGCCTGGATGAGAGTTGGGAGTCCTGTCGGGATTCCATATGCCTGTGAGAAGGGGCATCTTTGGGCTATTGAGCAAACTTAAATTGTTGTTCGGCTCTGGTCTCCCGAGAGCACTTAGGAATAAAGGTGAGCTACGCCCTCCTCCCTTGCAGCCATGACTGCAGGAGAGCCCAGCTGAAGGGTGCCTTCTGCATTGCTCAGCACGTATGTGTGTCCCTCAGCAACGCATGAGACAAAGGAGGTACAGCTAAAATTTTCAGATGGGTCCATTGGTGCTCCAGTCTGAGATGATGTTCAAAAATATTTAACCACCAGCATATCTCAGGCATTGACCAGAGTTTGGGTGCCAGGGGGGGTTGGGCTGTAACTGGCATGTGCTGGCTCTGCCACCACGACCCTGCCAGGGGAACCCAGAAGGTCGCCATGTCCTGGGGCTGCCACAATTCAGTCCTTGAGGGCTGGGTGAGCCGAGATAGGGCCCTGCTGGTGAGGCAGCATGCCTCCTCCACTACAGTGTCTTCTCACACCCATCTCGGCACCCTCACTGGCTGGCAGTGACACTGGAGGTCAAGAAACGGGCCCATAGGGAAGTGGCTGTGGCTCAATCAGTGGGGCTCCCGTTTACCATATGGGAGGCCCTGGGTTCGGTTCCCGGGGCCTCCTGGTTGAGGGCAGGCCTGCCCGCACGGCGTGGTTGGCTGACCCGGCGAGCGCAAGCAGCAAGGGGGGGATAAATGAGTAAATAAATAAAATCTTTAAAAAAAAAAAAAAAAAAGAAACGGGCCCAAGGCACTTCCCACTGCAAACGATCCCTTTCCTAGGCAGCCTGGGAGTAGAGGTGTTTTTTGTTTTGTTTTTAATTTTTACAAACACATTCCCCCTCCCCCCTCCTCCCCCTCTGGGAACCCTCTAATCTGCTTTCTTTGAATTTGCTATTTCCAGTCATCTCGGATAAGTGACATCATAAAATTTTTGTATGCCTTAGTTTACTGAGCATGTGTTCAAGGATCTTCCATGATGCAGCAGGTCTCGTAACTTCATCCTTTCTTATGGCCAAATAACACTCCATTGTGTGTATGTACCACATTTTGTTTATTCATTTGTTGATGGACACTTGGGTTGCTTCCAGCTTTCAGCTATTGTGAATAATGCTGCTATAAGCAAGTATCTGTTTGTGACCAGAGCCTAAAGGTTTTCCCCAGCCTCTCCATTCTGAGCACTTGGCCCTAGACGCTCTTCCCTTGACCCCGTCCAGCCCTCTGAGAAGCTTCCTAGCTGGCTGCAGGCCACACACTCCTTGTCTCAGTGTCACTGCTTGAGCGGCTCGGGCCAACGGTAGCAACGTTTACAGCCTAGGAAGGAATCCTCTCTTGCTAGGGCAATGCTTACCTGACTGAGGCAAACTAGGAGTTGAACCACCAACTGCTAAGCCAGCTTTCCTGGAACTTCTCCATGCAGCTGGGAGGTATGTCTGGACCCTACTCTTAGCACCAGTCCGCAAAGAGGCAGCTCTTGTTTGGATGCTGGACTCGACCCTTTGGGGGTGCTCTCTGCTGAGAGTCCCCTCCTGAGTTTCCCAGCCTCCACCAACTCTTCTCCACTAGTTGGGCCCTGCCTTGGTCCCAGGAACTGCCAACCAACCCATCAGCTGTTTAAAGTGCACAGTGATGTTACAGGGCTGGAAGGAAAAACCAGGGTCCAAACTCTAGTCACCACCTAGCATTACTGCCTGCAACTGTCACAGGTTGGCAGCCTGAAGTGGCCCTCTTTGTCAGGCCCCTCCCTGGGCCCAGTGCTTGGGGTTAACAATCCTTTCCTGTCAAGTCTTGGCAGACAACCCCATTCCCAGTGGGCTTCTCTCTGGGCTTCCTCGGCCCCAAAGAAGCCACAAACCCCAGGCCAGTCCTTTTCTTCCAGCCACACAGCTCCCCTGGCCACCACATGACCTCTGGTACCCAGGTGGCCCCACAAGTGGCCCCTTTGCTCTGTGCCTGCAGCCCCCAGCTCTGTCCTGAGAGGGACTCCAGGCACCTCAGCCCCCTTCTCTTCCCCTCACATCCCAGGCCAAAGCCCTTTCCCTGGGGGCTCATTGCCCACCAAGCCCAGACCCTTTTTGACAATAAGCGATCCTGGAGCCCACATCTCATCGCCATGTCCCTCCACCCTGATCCCCTGCCTGGACACACTCCAGCCCCAAACCTGTCCCTCTGCCTCCCTCTTGACTCCTCCTACTCCCATTTCATCACTCAGCAGCCAGAGCAAACCTAAAGTATTCATCAGATCACAAAACTGCCAAAGGCTTCCCACCAACCTCAGAATGGAATACAAGGCCTTGCTTTGCTGGCTCCTGCTGCTCTCTCTGTCCTTGTCCTGTTCCCTCCTCTGCCTTGCCCCCTCCCCTCCAGCCCCACTGCCTTCCACGTGGTTCCTTGAACTTGCCCAGCTCATTCCCACATTTGGCCTGTGCCCTTGCTGTTCCCTCTGCCTCCGTCTTCAGATCTTCTCCCCTCCCTGATTTCATTCAGTCTCTGCTCACATGTCACCTTCAGAGAACTTCCCTGTCCAGCTTGCCTGAAATAGCCACCCCTGCTCCATTACTAACCCTGAGCCCGCTTTATCCCTCGTGGCACTTACCACTTGACATATGCAATGTCAGCTCTATTTTTTCCCTGTCAGTATTTTTGCTAATGCCTAGCACAGTGCCTGACCCATATTAATCTGTCAGTAAATTGGATGATTGTTTAACAAATGAATGAATGACTTTCTTCTCTTTCCCATTCAACAAGCAGGAAGCTCCACACTCACTCCAGGCTTAAGGGCAGGAAGTGCTATGGGGTGGGAGCCAGGGCATGGCTCCTTGACTAGCTGCTGACTGGCTGTAGCAAGTCATTTAGTTGCCTGCTATAATGTGTGAGAAAGCACTTTAGGATGTAGACAGTAAAGTCCTGCATGGGATATAAACTTGCTTTGAGTCCTGGCTCCACCAGCTGTGTGACCCTGGGCAACATACTTAAACCTCTCTGGCCTCTCTGTGCCACCGTTTCCTCATCTGTGAAATGGTTTATAAAATAGTTCCCTTGCATTAATCAGGGTTCTTGGTTGCAAACAATAGAATCAACCTAGAAATAGCAATTACTAAAAGGCAATGGAGAAGTTCTCACAAACACAAAGGAAAGCTGGAACCAAACTAGCCAGGCAGCAGGAAAACAAAAAATCCAGTTGGAACACAGCCTTCGCTGGCTCTGCCAGCACTGGACTCTCAGGGCCACAGAACCCATTGGCCTCCCCTGAAGAGACTAACTCTTAAGCAGGTGCCTGTGACTGGTGAAGCCAGGGCACAGGACAGGAAGTAGAGGGAGGCTGGCCCCAGGATCACACAGTGAGGAGATCCCCTCCCACTGAGGGAGAGACGGGGCAGCTGTCCATGACATTGCATGCTGAGGCTTATTTGAGGATTAAGAGTTAATCCAGAGGTCTCATATATAACTGGTGGGAAACCTGGGAAATCGTCTGGCGGAATCCACTTGAGGTAGCACAGCTTACATTACGACTCAGCGATGCCAGATGAGTGTGCATGTCCCACAAAGACACGTACAAAAAATGGTAACAGCAGCACCATGCACAATTGCCAAAGCCTGGAAATGACCAAAATGTCCATCAACAACAATGCATAAATAAATAAATACAACAAAATACTACACAGCCATGAGGAAGAAAAACTACAGCTGTCCTCAACAACCTGGATAAATCTAACAAGCATAATGTTGGGTATAAATCAAAACATAGACTGTACAGTTTCATTTATTTGAACTTTAAAAACAAGTCAAATGAATCTATAGTGTTAGAGGTCAGGGAGCAGGTGCCCTCTTGGAGGGGTCTAGCCCGAAAGAGGCATAGGGGTTTCTGGGGTGCTGGGAATGTTCGTTTTCTTGTCTGGATGCTGGTTTTACTTATGTGTTCACTTTGTGAAGCTTCCTTAGGTTCCTCACTTATGATTTTGCATTTTCTCTAGGCGTGGGTTTGAGTTTCCTAGTTGCTAAAACAAATACCATACAATGGGTTGGCTTAAACAACAGGGATTTATTGGCTCACGGTTTTGAGGCTAAGAGAAGACCAAAGCGGAGACTCGGCAAGGCGATGCTTTCTCCCTGAACACTGTGGCATTCTGGGGCTGGCTGCCTGTGGCCTTTGGTCCTTGGCTTTTCCATCACATGACAATGCACGTGGCGTGCTCTTTCTCTTCCAGGCTCCATTGACTTATGGCTTCTGGCTGCTTCCCATGGCTTCTCTCCTTCCATGTCCACTTTCCTTTGTTTCTAAGAACTTCAGCCATATTGGATTAAGGCTCACCCTCGTTCAGGCTGGACACATCTTAACTAATAACATCTTCAAGGGTCCTAGTTACAAATGAGTTCACACCCACAGGACCAGGGGTTGGGACCTACCTGAACATGTGTTTCATGGGGGACATAATTCAATCCCCAACAGCATGTTATATACTTCAATTAAAAATATCATACAGGTTTAAAACGAAAAAAGAATGAACATGAAGCACATGGAATCGTGCCATTTTATTGTTACAATTGCCCTTGACACTGCTTATTCTCTCTTCCATCCCCCCTCGCCCCCTCCCTCATCCTCACAAGGCTGAGAGAGATGGCCATGTTCTCAGGCCTCGACGTCCTTACAGCAGACAGCAGTGACGGCGCAAGCGTAGGGGCCCCCAGACATGACTGTTCCCCTGGAGAAAGTGCATCTCAGTTGGTCCATCAAGGAATTTAGCCAGTTCAATAGCAGGTCTGTGGTGGAGGGAGGGGGTGGAGACAAGAGACACACTCAGAGGCCTGAAGGCTGGGCTGAGCGCTGGCAGGTTAAGGATCCCCAAGTGGCCGACAGCTGGAGTGGAGAGCTCGGGGCCAGGGGTAGGTAATGGAGAGCTGAGAGGTGAGCAGGGGAGCTGGCCTAAGGACGGCAGGAAGCCCGTGAGTGGTCTGAGCCTGCTGTGGGGTGAGGGTGGTGGTTTTGAGTTTTGCACCCTGGCCCAGTACAGAGAATGGATGATGAGGGAGGAAAAATAATTCCAGGAAAGGAGCCCAATTAGGAGGACTTTGGAGGCAGGGGGAACAATGGTGGCCCCTGCTAGGCCAGGGGAGGCCAGTGGAGGTTCCCTGGGCCCATCTGGAGTTGGATATGACAGGACATGGGGACTTTCTTGGCTGTGGAAGGAGAGATGAGGAGCAGTGAGGCAGGAGGTGGGCAGGTCTCTGGCTTGGGAGGCCACTTGGAAAATAGGGCCCTGCTCTGAGTCAGGGCACTGTGGCAGGAGCAGGATGGCCAGAGGCAAGTTAAATTTGGGGAGCAGAGTGGGAAGAAACTGAAACAGTGTGATAGAGGGAAAGCCTGGCAAGGGAGAGTAAGACTCAGAGGATGCAGGGAAGCCATGTCTACGAGAAAGCCTGGCTTCAGGGCATGCTGCCCAGTTTAGGCAGCATGTTCAGAGCAGAGACCAGGCTCAGATTAGGAGTTTAGGTCATGGAATGAGGTTTTCCAGGACTCAGTGGGGAGGATGCAGGGAGGATGGACGTAGGGATGGGGGTTAGTGCACAGAGTGGTGTGGGGTCCCACGGGCTTAGCTAGGCTTTAAGTTTCCAAAACAGTTAACTGCCCCCACTCACTGGCACTGGCGAATGGCAGGAGTGAGCTCAGTCGGGGCTGAAGGTGCCTGAGAGAACTGGCGGGGAAAACGTGTGAAACCCTTGGCATGATCTCCAGCTCATAGAAGGGATTGACTAATAACAACAGTGAAAGCAGCTGTGGTAGATGATATTACTGTTCAAAATATTTTGCCCTTCTCTTGAGGAGCATTATACTTCCCACAACATTGACATCAGACTTGGCCATGTAGCTTGCTTTGGCCAATGGCATGTGAGCATAAGTGAGGTGTGCTGCTTCTGAGAAGAAACCCAAAGGGTCACGGGATGGCACTGCCATGTTTGCTTTTCTCTCTGCCAGGAGACCAGCAGTGGCCCGGGTAAGGGCTACTCCTTCCACCTGGATTTTGAGCCCAGAGCTTTAACCAACCCGTGACACACATGTAGTGTGAGCAAGAAGTAAACCTTGTTGTGAGCCAGTAGGTTTGGGGCTTGTTTGTTACTGCAACATATTTTAGCCTCAGCTGACTGATACAGCAGCTCACAGGTTTTGAATGCTTATAGCCAGGAAAAGGGTTGAGAATTTCACTCAATTAATCCTCAAAACAACTCTGTGAGTGAAAGATAACAAGAGAGTCCCCAGGTATGTAACATATATACTGCATATGGAACCCCAGAGAGAGCCCCCCCTTTAAACGTGGTGTTTCCAAAAATTTATCTTGGGATGAACAGAAGTGGAGGGAAGATGTCAGGCCCCAAGAGTTTTCAGTGTGGCTCTTGTCTCCTGGAAGAGCAGGGCTGCACAGTAGTGGTGTGTGCTGGAAGAGAAATCGCAGGAATTTCCCAAGCCAGTCATGAATGTAGCCATTATTACAAAGGAAATGATATATACTTACAATTAAATAAAGGTAATACTCAAAACTCATCCCTCCGTAATGACTTTTTTTTTTTAGGTACCAGGGACCTTGTATATGGGAAGCCGGTGCTCAACCTCTGAGCCTCATCGGCTCCCCTGAGTTGCTTTCTTCATTTGTTGGCTTGTTGTTTGCTTTTTTTGTTTGTTTGTTTTCAGGAGGCACCAGGAACCAAACCCAGGACCTCCCATGTGGGAAGCAGGCGCTCAACTGCTTGAGCCACATCCACTCCCTCCCTCTGTGATGATTTGGCCACATTCTAGCAGTATCCACACTCCTGAGTACAACTGTTGTCTCTGTGTGGTGGGGATTTAATGGGGTGCTCGTGCTCTGCTCTTCCCAACTCCAGGACCAGTGACTTCACACTGGTAGTTTGAAATCACACGTGGTGAGACTACTTACACCATGGGAACTGACAAATGGTACCAGTCAGGGCCAGCCCCCTGCCTTCCCAGCCCCCCTCTCCTGTCAGCTGTAAGCATTTTTACCAACACACCCAAGCCCTGGGGCCTTGGCCATCCTTGCAGGAGCAGGAACCTCAAGAGGGGAGCTGAAGGGAGGGGGAACAAAGCCAGAGGCTGGGAAGCTCAAGACCCCCGTAATAAGAAGAAAATGGCTAGTACGCATGGCCGCACTGCCCGCCAGGTTTTTTGTGTATTCCCTCACTTAATCCTCACCACAACCCTGTGAGGCAAAGTACTATCAATATCCACAGGTGAGGTAACTGAGGCACAGAGAAGTTACTTGCCCAGGGTCACTCGGTAATAAATCCACATACTGTGTGGACTTATGGTCCACTGACCACATGCCCCTTGAAGGTTCCAGTGCTGCACGTGGGGTCTGACCTAATCCTTCCTTGAAACCTCCAGCCAGGCATAGAGTCCAGGACCTCCAGGATCCGCTCTCCCTCTTCCCCGCAGACCCATAGCCCTGCTTCTCCCGAAGACCTAGGAACCATGTTTGGACAGACCTGAGTGCCGGGGAGGAGACAGATAACCTCTGTCACATGACTTGGGCCAAGGTGCATGGGCCTCTCCCTACCATCAGCTCCCAGAGCAGCCCAGGACCACTGTCCAGGGGGCTCCAGAGCAACAGGGGACCAGCTGGGCAGGTGGACACTCCCCCCTACTGCCCCTCCCCTGCAGTCTGCAAAGAGGAGAAATTTCAGGAATACAACCGCCTGAGGGATGTCTCTTCTGAGGGAAGCAGCTCCACTCAGGCTCAGCCCCCTTTGTTGACTGCCAAAGATGTCAGGCTCTGTGCTAGCACCAGGAGACTCAGCGCCTGCCCCAGGAGGGACTAGACTCCCTGTGATGGAGCCCGCCCGCGGGCCTCCCCTCTGGGGGAAACTGCCCCCAGGGGAGACAGCTGGAGAGGCAAGGGGTCGCCCCACCTCCTGAGAAAGGCAGAGGCGCTGCTAGAGGGAGATAAGGCTAGAAAGGCAGCAGGATGCTTTGCATGGAGTTTGACCTTGGTGGTAGTGGGGTACTGAAGGGGTGGGGGCACAATGACCTCTTTAAAAGGCCAGTCCAGCTGTCAGTGGGATCACTGAGGAATTGGAGTGGCCAGGAGAGGGACCACCGAGGTCTCCCCTCAGGCAGGGCTTTGGGCATGGAGCAGTGGGTGCAGACTTGAGCAGAACTTGGGGCTGACTGGGGGACAGGAAGACGAAGAGCCATGGGGTCCCGAGGCCGGGAGATGGCACCATTGGCCAAAGGTAAAAATTGATGGGGAACAGGTTTAACGGCAAGGGGGCAAGGTCAGTTTGGAAATGTGCTTGTGGGGCCCACAGGATGCCCAGTTCAGGTGCCAACTGGAAGTATGCTCCTCTGGATGGGAGCTGCGCAGGACATCCCAGGCCACGGATGGGGATGGGGAGTGGTGTGCAGGGAGCTGGTGAACCCACAGAAGTGGGCGGGATGTCCAGGGAATGCCCCTGTGCTGGGAACCCCATGCCCAAGCCAGACTGGAAGAGGTGCTCCAGTGTTCACAACAGAGAGAAGGTGGTGAGCAGGGAGGTGGGATCAGGGAATTAGAGGTGTAAATCGTCATCAGGGTCAGCAGGAGACCTGTGAGACATGGGGAGGACACGGGAGCTTGGGTCAGTGGAGGGTGGGAGTCCAGGGTCTGGGGTTCCAAAGAAGGGAGAGCTGACAGGTATCTGGCCACCACACGAAGATGAGGAAGGCCGGGGGCAGAGACCGGTAGGAGCGAGTCCCTGGAGTGCCAGGAGGGTGGGGCCTCGAAGGTGGCTGGGAAGGACACCGCGTGGTTTTCTCCTCAACGCTGGAGGCAGGGCCCGAGGGTGCGGGTGCTTTTGATAAGCCTCACTGCGGAGTGGGCAGAGACTGGACTGGAGGGGTTTAGGGGGCTTGGGAAGGCTCCAGGATCCCATTCGGTAGAGCAGGATGAATGATCCCCAAAATACATGTCCATGTCCTAACTCCCAGAACCTGTGAATGGGACCTTACTTGGGAAAAGGATCTTTGCAGATGTAATTAAGGATCTCGAGATGAGATCATCTTGGATTATTTAGGTGGGCCCTAAATCCAGTGACAAGTGTCCTTATAAGAGACACAGAGGGGAAGGCTATCTGACCCCAGAGGCAGAGCTTGGAGGGGTGGAGCCACCAGAAGCTGAAAGAGGCAAGGAAGGGGCCTCCCCGGGAGGGCGGAGGAGTGGGCAGGAGGTGATGGAGGTGGGAAGCAAGGAGGGCCTGGAGCTCGAGGGTGGGGGGAGCGGTGGAGTGGGGGGCTCAGAGGGGCAGTTTCAGGGGGCAGGCAGCCTGGGAGGCAGCAGGGCGCTGGGAGGAGCCATAGCAGAGGCTGAAGAGAAGGCCAGGGGGGAAGCAGAGGACAGATGGGTGGGGCAGCACGGCTGACGCCCCTAAGGAGAAGCATGGCCAAGGTGTTGGGGTGGGGGTACCAGCCCTCCCCAGGACAACAGATGCCCGGATGTGCTCTGGAGTTTCCACTGGGCCACCTGGGCAAGCCTCAAGCCCTCTCTGGGCCCCGTTTCCACATCTGAAACATGAGGACCCCACAGTCTAGAGCCAGCCACTCTGCCGGAGTCCTCTGCTCTAATGCCCCCCAAAAGCTGCCCTCAGCCCCTGGGGGCCACCCCAGCCACACAGCCTGGGTGCTCCTCTTCGGAGGAACTTGACCTTCCCCTCACTGTTTGCCTTTACTGTTCTTGAAATGGGAATTAAATTCCTGGGGAACCAGTCCTCCTCTCGGGACCAGCGACATTATTTGCAGGGCCAGTGCAAAATGAAAATACAGGAGCCCTTATTCAGACACTAAGAATTTCAAGACGGCCAGAGCACAGCCCTTTGGGACTGCACAGGCTATTTCCAATGGAAGGGTGCCCGGGTGCCCGAGCCGGCGCCACGAAGGAGAAACGCGTCTCAGAGAGAAGGTGATTTGTTGCGAGTGCACAAGCGAGGAACTAGGGGAATCTTCCCCAAACAGTTCAGTGAGAATGGGAGCTAGGGTTTTTACAGGCAAAGGAGAGGGGCAGGGGAGAAGAAACAAGGGGTGCCGGGGGTCTTGGGGGAGGGGTATGTGCAACTTCTCAGTCCTGCGTTGTCTCAGGCATGACAAACTTGCCCTTGGTTTCAGCGGCTAATTAACCACGCTTTAGATATTGTCATGCAAGATCTTCTTGGCTCCTTTCTCACACTCAAGGATAGCAAGCTTTTTTGTCTCTGAGGAAAGTTACAGATTTGCACCACTCTGTCTGGTTTTGCTCCGAGACCTTATCTGATTCCTGGAAGCAGAACTGAGAAGGTGTGGTTGAAATCTTAGGTGAAGAAATTTTTAGTAAGCACATTTTCTAGCTACCAACAGGTGGCCCAGGAAGCAGGTTGCTCTCCATCCAAACCCTTCCCAGGTTAGCCAAGAAGCAGAGCTCTGCCCACCCAGACACGCCCCCTCCTCCAAGGCCCCGGGCGCTGAGGGAGAGGCAGGCAAGTGTCACTGGCCAGTGGAGGGTCCTGGCCCCGAAGCCTCCTGCGGCCTGGGGCAAAGAGAATTACCCCATGCAGACCCTTCCCCAACAATTTCCATTCCAGCCTCAAATTTGGAGGCCATCGGCAAGAAATGGACCTCCTGTGAGCGTCTTACAGCCTCCGTCTAAAACCAACATCTCAGCAGCATAGTGGCACCGCGATGACGCCCTGCCCCTCACCCCAGCTGGAGCCGCTGCAGGTGCCTGCCCCCTGCCTCTTCCCAGATGGCCTGAGGATGCCCTGGGGGTTTGAGCCCCAGCCAGCATGGTCAGGGAAGGACACTCCTTCAAGGTGTCACTCACTGAGGGCTTCCTGAAGGCCCAGCGTTGCTAAGCACCAACGTGGTTGCTTTTTTTTTGTTTTTTCAGTTTTTTTTTTTTAAAGGACGTACCAGGGAATTGAACCCAGGACCTCGGACTTGGGAAGCAGGCACTCAACCACTGAGCTACATCTGCTCCCAACGTTTTTTTTCCTCATATAATTCTCACAATAGCTCTATGAGGGATTGTCCCCATTTTACAGATGAGGCAGCTAAAGGCTCAGGGTCAGTTGTTTGTCACTTGTTCTAAGTGTCAAAACTCACATCGGCCTGACTGCAAAGCTGGACCTTCTACTGACCACGCTGCTAGGGGAGCCCTGAGATACAGAGCAGGCAGTAAGTGTGTGGAGGTGCTGAGAGAGGCTCTGGAAGGGAAATCTGCCAAGGGGTGCTAGGACTCAGCTCAGCCTTCCTGCCCCACCTCCCTGTCCCTCTTCTCGCCCCACCCTGCCTGCCTCAGGGGCCCTCTGTCCCTCCTGCTGGCCCCAGGTCCATTCTGTCCCTTCCACAGCCTGGGACCCTGCTGGGTCCAAACTGGATTCCACAGGTCCTTTCCTACTTCCTGCCTCTCCAAGAAAGTTCTCTCTAAAAGCCCTTTGTCCTCTTTTTACCCCCCTCAAAAATGTGTTTTTAATCAATTTTATTATAAAGCCAAAACAATTCTTGAGAACAACAGTGATGAAAAAAAAAAAATCTCAGCTCCAGGAAACCAAGAGCCCTGGTTCCCCACTCCTGCCCCTCCTCCGCCCCAATCCTCATTCCCTTCCCCTCACCCCTGAACCCCCACAGTTCCCTGGGCACCAGGCTGCTTGCATGTGCCTCCTGAGTATCCCTGAGCCGCCCTCTCCTCACAGCCCCTCTGCTGAATCCTTTGCCTCTGGAGAACCTCTGTCCCGCTCCCAGCTGCTGTCCCTGCCTCCCACTGACTCCCTTCCAAGTTGGTCCCCAAGCCAGGGGCTCCCTTAAAAAGGCAAATCTGATTCCATCAGGCTCCTTTTCTCGGAACTGGTCATGGACTCGGCATCCCCGGGGGCAGAGTCCAGACTCCTTAGCAGGGCACTCAAGGCCTGCTGTCCGGACACCGACCGCCCCAGCCTCATCTCCCACCACACAGCTGGGCCCTTGGCCTTGCATGTGCTGGTCCCTCTACCGGGGCACCCTCCCCCATCTGCCCATCCCGCTGACTCAACTCCT
The DNA here is from genome assembly GCA_026826555.1 of Tolypeutes matacus. Lineage (NCBI taxonomy): Eukaryota > Metazoa > Chordata > Mammalia > Cingulata > Chlamyphoridae > Tolypeutes > Tolypeutes matacus. The sequence goes on from JAKSZT010054540.1 coordinate 1,207,209, forward strand.
TCCGGAAGACTCAACCCAAGCGTCTCCCCCTGCTGGCTGACCCTCTCCTGCCCTCCCCGGGCACAGTGAGGGACCCTGCTCCCCACTACCGTGACTGCGGGGCCCACCTCGGCTCACTCGGTCACCTGCCAAAGGCCAGGCTGTGCAGGCCCGCCCCGCTCCTGCTGCCACCGCCCACGGCGCCGCGGCCCTGCCGAGCACGGGGCTCCCCGGCGAGAGGGAGGGGTGTGCAAGGAAGGAGGGCGAGGGAAGCGGTGAGGATGCCCCCGAGCGCCCGAGGCTCTTCAGGGCTGGGGCTCCCCTGGCCCCCCCACACTCCTTCCAAACTCAGGGAGGGGCCCGGAGAGGAGGCCCCTGGTCCCAACCGAGGGCCCGTCGTGGCAGGGAGGGACTTGGGGAGCCCCCACGGGCTGCTTCTCACAGCTGGAGCCCGCCGCACCCCGCCATCCCGGCACCCCCTCCTCAGGCCTCTGCCCGGGCCCCGCGCTGGGAGCCAGCCAGGGTGCCAGGGTGCCCGGGAGCCTCGCAGGCCGCCCGCCTCGCCAGCCCCTCCCAGCACCTTCTTCCCTCTTCTTTCTTTTCTTCTCTCTCTTTTTGTTTAAGAGCCCGGAACCTCGTGCTTGGGAAGCAGGCACCCAACCAACTGAGCTACACCCCTCCGCTCCTTTTCTTTTTAAAATAGTATTTTAGCGGCTTCGTGGAGGTGGTGGTGGATACTAAAATAGTATCTGCTTGTTCCAGCAATTCAAAAAATACAGAGGTGTAGCAAATAAAAATGGGGGGATGGATGTGGTGCAAATGGTTGGGTGTCCGTCTCCCATATGGAAGGACCCGGGTTCGATCCCTGGGTCCTCCCAGTAAAAATCAAATGAAAAAATAAAAAGGAAAGTCCCCCCCTCCCCGCCTCCCCCAGCAAGTGGACGTCACCAAGGCGGAGGGCTAACTTGGCACGGCCCTTGGCCTCCTGCGCCAACCTCACAACACGTGTACGTGCCCCGCGGAGAGCCCTTTCTTCTAAACGCGGGGAAGTGGCCGGCTTGCTGCAGGACTGCGTCTCAGGCCCATACATGCAAAGTGAACTCCTTCTCTTTAACTGCTCTGTGTCCCCTAGGGAAAGGTCCTCTCTGGACATTTTGGTCCTTTCCGGGTTTTGGGTTTTGTTTCTGTTTGTTTTCTTCTGTAATAAGGAACGCTGAGTAAACCAGTAAACCTCCCCCTCTATGCATCCTTAAGTACTCGTTACATTCCCTTTGAGTTTAGGGTACATTCCCCAAAGCAGGGTCACTGGGGCAAAGGGTATATGCATTTAAATCTTTAACAGGTCTTGCTATTTTACTTTCTCAAAGGGCCTCAGCAATTCACAAGTTCCCCACACCCTGGCGACCTCCAGATGCTACCAGTCATCTTGACCTTTGCCAAGATAATGGACAAAAACTGACATCTCATTGTTTTGAAGTTGCACTTCCTGAATATAACTAAGGTTGACCATCTTGTTATGATGTGTCAGTTGGCCTTTTTTACTTCCTCTTCTGTGAATTTTTGGATCTAATCCTTTGCCCAGTTTTCAATTCTGTTGACTTTATTTTTTAAAATCACCGTATAGGACCTTTTTAAATTTTATTATGGATATTAACTCTTTCTCTGTTATATGTGTTGTAAATATTATTTATTGCCCAATGTATATTTGTATTTGGCCAAACAGAAATAGGTACGTATTTAAATCATTACTTTTCTTTTTTTTATCATGGAAATTTGCAAACATACTCAAATGTAGTGAGAACAGAGAGCTCCAGCAATTACCAACCAATGGCTCATTTCTACCCCACCCCACTCCACCCCACCCCGTCCCTCCCCATCCCACTATGAACTTTTCCTTTTGACTTTGTGGTGCTTTCTGCAATGCAGAATATTTTATTTTTATGTTGTCAACATACCAGTCTTTGCTTTTGTGGATTTTGAATTTTATGTAATAAAGTTCTTCATGCCACAATTACTTTTTAAAAGAGAATCTTCCAGTACTTCTTAGACATGATTTATCATTTTTTAAATGGCAGAGTGGTATTTTTTTCATCTTGAGGACCATAATTTATTTAACCAATCCCCTATTATTGAACATTAAGTGTTTCTCATTTTCTCCTATTTTAAACCATGCTGTCTTGAAGAGTCCTGGCTTTCCCACCCCATCTGGATTAATCCAAAACAAATCCCAGATACCAGATCATTTCATCCATAAATATAAAAGGTTTACATTTTCATGTTGTAAAATCTGTTAGTTTTCTGCTCCTTTTATTTGTCTTGAACTTTTAATTTCATTTCATTTTGAAAGCTTATTCATCCGGTTCAACTTTCAAAAGAACAAAAAGGTCAATGAAAAGTCCAATTCCAACCCATTCTCCAGTTGCCCAGTACCCCTACCCAAGAGAACCCAATCATTTTTTAGGAGTATCATTGGTCATTATCTGCATATATAAAAGCAAATTATGTGCATATGTGCTCATTTCCTTTTTAAAATATTTATTTATTTATTCCCCCCCAACACCCGCCCTGTTGTTTTTTTTGCACCTAGCTGTCTGCTCTCTATGTTCATTCACTGTGTGTTCTTCTGTGTCTGCTCGTCTTCACCCCAGGTGGCACCAGGAACTGATCCCGGGACCTTCCAGAGTGGAAAGAGGCTGCTTAATCTCTTGTGCCACCTCAGCAGCTTGGTCTCCTGCATCTCTCATTGTCTCTCTTCTGTGTCTCTTTTTGTTGCATCATCTTGCTGCACCAGCTCTCTGTGCGGGCAAGCACTCCTCGTAGGCCAGCACTCCACATGGGCCAGCTTGCTTTTTCACCAGGAGGCCCCGGGAATTGAACCCTGGACTTCCCATATTGTAGAGGGGAGCCCAATCGCTTGAGACACATCCACTTCCCTCATTTCCTTTTGAAATACAATTGGCAAACTATTTGAACACTCTGCACCTGCCTTTTATTTATTTTATTATTATTTTTTAATTTATTTATCCCCCCTTGCTGCTTGTGCTCGCTGTGTCCATTTGCTGTGTGTTTTTCTGTGTCTGCTTGTCTCCCTTTGTTGGGTCGTCCTGCTGCGTCAGCTCACCGTGCCGTGCGGGCTGGCTTGCCTTCACCAGGAGGCCCCGGGAATCGAACCCGGGGCCTCCCATATGGTAAACGGGAGCCCTATTGATTGAGCCACATCTGCTTCCCAACCTGCTTTTTATTACTTAGTAAACACTATCTCGGAGACTGTTCCATAAAAAGAACCCTAGGTCTTTTTTATAGATATATAGCATTCCACTGTATGGATGTACAAAGTTCATTTATCCATCTCTACTGGTGGACATTTAGGTGACTCTAGCTATGCACACTGTTGCAATGAAAAGCCTTTTACAGCCATCATTTCACTTACAAGCGAATAGATCTGTAGGATAAATTTCTGTAAGTGGAAGTGCTGAGTAAAAGGGGATATGGGTTCATGGGTTTGATAAATATTGCTAAACTGCCTCTATCAAGATTGCATCCATTTCCTTTCCAACCAGCAATGCAGGAGGGTATCTTGTTCTCCTCCCATCCTTGCAAATGTAGTGTGTTACTCAACATTTTTATCTTTGCTGATTTGGTAATTGAAGAATAGTATTTTTTCTGTAGTTGTCATTTTCATTTACCTTATTAAGAGAGCTACTGAGCATCTTTTTAAAGAGCCCGTTGAAATGTTCTTTTTCCATTAACTGTCTCTTCAGATCTTTACCTGTTTTTCCCTCTCTTGAGTTATTACTGGTTCATTTTAAAATGATTTGTGGTAGGGGGACGGATGTGGCTCAAATGGTTGGGCGTCCGTCTCCCATATGGAGGGAACCGGGTTCGATCCCTGGGACCTCCCGGTTAAAAATAAAATAAAAAATAAAAAAAAATAAAATAAAATGATTTGTGGGAGCTCTTTATATATTAGAGAAGTCAGCCCTTTGTCTATGTTACGAGCTGCAGTTTTCACGCCTTTAAAATTTTTCTTTTGACTTTGCTTGTGGTGGTATTGGCAATGCAAGGAATTTTTATTTTTTATGTAGTCTAATTCATCAGTCTCTTATTTTGAGGCTTCAGGTTTTGTATAATACTTAGAAAGGCCTTCCACACTTTGAGGATTTAAAAAATTCTCCCACGGTTTCTTCGGTAGTTCCAAAGCATGGCTTTAGGACTATAATCTATTTCACGAATCCCTTATTGCTGGACATGTAGGCTATTTCTGACGGTCCTCCCTCCCCCTTATAAATGATACTGCAGTGAAAAGCTTTGTACATAAATAGTCTATTTCCTTAGGCTAAATTCCCGAGTGTCCTATTCCTATCCCCAAACTGCCCTCCAGAAAGTGGGGTTACATTTCCACCAGCAGCAGGATTTCTACTCCTCTCAAAATCCCCTCAGAGCCTAAAGCAGAAGAGGCAGACACCCAAGCTAAGAGGTCCTCTCCTGGCCGATTTAACCTTTCCTTGGTTTGTCAGCCATAAAGGAGATTATGCCAGAAAGGCTGGGGGAAGGGGCCAAGCAGGGAGGTGGGGCCGGCATGGGACTGGAGGGCGAGCTGGATGGAGAACGGGGCCTAACTGGCACTCCTGCCCTCCACACATCCGGGGCCAATAAGGGAACAAAAGAGGCTCTGGGAAAACCCCACTCAGAGCCTACTTACTCTTATTTTCCATACAAGTCTAATATTCCAGCAAACGTGTGATCTGGTTTTTAAAATCGCAGCCACAAATTAGAAAAGAGAAGCAGGGTTGCTACTTAGAGGCAGCCTGGCCCACTGTGCAGTTTCTAAGGAAGTACAAGTATAATCATAAGATGCAATCAGTCAGAAAGTCACCAGCCCACAGACAGGCTCCAGGACCGGGCGGGGAGGAGCCCACCAGGCCGAGTGAGCCCTGAACGTGGGGAGGAAGGCATCTTGAACACAGGGGTAGACACACTCATGCCTCCCAGGACACCCCTGGCTGAATTCCCAGAACCTGTGGCTATGTCATACCACGGAGCAAAGGGTAGTTAGTGTTGCAGCTGGAATTAAAGCTGCTAGTTAGCGGACGGTAACACAGGGAGATGATCCTGGATTGTCTGGGTGGGCCCAGTGTGGGATTTAAGGGTCCTTGGATGTGGGAGGCGGGAAAGTCCGAGGGAGAAGGATGCAAAGTGAGAAAGCCTGGGCCACCGCTGGCTTTGAAGCCCAGGCGTGCACGCGGCCTCTAGCGCAAGACAAGGCAAGGAACGGCTGCTCCCCCAGAGCCCCCAGGAGGAACACAGCCCCGCCGACACCCTGAGTTTGGCCAGTGAGGCCTGCATCAGACTTGAGACCTACAGAACTGAAACTGCAAGATAATAAATCTGTTGTTTTAAATTTGTGTTAATTTGTAACAGCAGCAATAGGAAACGAATACAAAGACCATTTGGTACTGCCCAGAGAGGGCCAGTGCTCTGCCCAAGGCCACACAGCCTGGGGAAGTGAAGCTGGATGAGAAGTGTCTTCCCCTGGCTCGGGTCCTTTTCCGCCAGGCCCTGCCGCCTTTCCTGCCTTCACAATGCTGGGCCCCAGAAGGAAGCTGAATTATGCCCTGGGGAGATTCAGTTCTCTGGAACACCCACTTCCAGGGGCTGGGCCGCTTCTTTTTCTGGAGGAGCCAAGCTCCCGCCGGGACTGCAAGGGCGAGGCTCCTCCCCCAGTGGCAGATGCAGCCCAGATGTGGAGGGGAGAGGTGGGGCGGGTCCTGGGGCTGTGGCCCCTGGGGGTGGGGGGGTTGGAGTGGCGGTGGGCGCAGCGCCAAGGGGAACGGGGACCAGGGGAGCCAGGGCGATTCCAGGCCTTCGGGTCCGGCCGTCGGAAGCGCGGCCTCCACACCCCCACCCCACCCTCGGGAGGATGCGGGCGGGCCCGCGGCCTGGAAGGGGTTAATCCGGAGGGCCGGTGGTGGGTCAGGTTACTTCCCTTTAAAAAGACGGGGCCGGGAGCAGGCGGGTCCTGGTGGCGCGGCGGCGCCTGGCGGGACGCTCCGAGGCTGGCAGGGTCGCGCGCCCCGGCGGCCCCAGGCAAGTGGAGGCGAGGGAGGAGAGGGCTGCGGGGGCTGCCGGCCTTCGGGTGGGCGCGCGGGAGCAGGGGAAGGCCTCGACGCGCCGCGCGTGGGGAGAACCCCACGTCCCAGATGGGTAGACTGAGGCCCAGGGCGGGCGAAGGCTTTTTTTTTTTTTTTTTTTTTTGCCCGAGATCCCAACACGGTCTTATGGGCAAGTCGCCTGCACCCCAGCCCCCCAGCCCCAACTTTTCTGCGGCCCAGAGAAGCCTCCCCCCCGAGAGTGGAATCGGCGGAGAGACGGGGCTGGTGCTGGGGTGAGGCAGGGCGGTGGGGGCTGGGGGGCTGGCACGCTGCCCCCCCCCAGGCACTAGTGGGCAGCGGAATCTCAGCCTTGCGGGGGAGACGGAAGGAGCCAAGATGAAGGGAAATCCCGGCCAGCCCTGGGTGTCTGTGCAGTGTCCACCCCGGGGAGGTGGCGCAGGGGCTGGGGCGCAAGGCCCTATGCCAGCCTTTGACGTTTGCGCTCCACCCCACCCCTCAGTGAAGAGGAAAGGCAGCTCCGGCTTTTCAGCGCCCATTTTACAACCATGGTCCCCCTCACTCTACAACAGTCCCTGGAAGGCAGCGGCAAGATGCATATGTTGGGTGGGAACCCAGATGCCGATGGTGCCCACCCCAGCCCCCTCAGCTGGGGCGCAGCCCTGTCAGATGAAGGTTCCCACAGCACCCCGCACGTGGCTGAGGAGGGGTCCCCCAAACGCGGTCAGCAGAGTCCTGACCTTGCACCTCCCAGCGCAGCGGGTGGGGGAGCCGAGGCAGCCGAGCCCTGGGGTTCTGTGACTGAAGCTCCCCTCCTGCTGCAGACACTCCGGCTGGGCAGTGGTGGGGTGGTCAGGGACCAAAGGCCCCCGCATGGCTTAGTTCCTAGTCCCTGCATGCCCTGGACCTCTCTGGGCCTCAGTTTACTCAACTGTGAAAGGGGAGGCTTGAACAGCTGGCCTCGCAGATGGCCTGATTTTGTGGAGGGGAGGTAGAGTGTGGGTCGGGGTGGGTGGGGTGCGCGTGGCACCCCTCAGGAAGCCTGGCCCGAGGGTCTCCTGGCGGGAGCTGGGGCGGCGGGGAGTCCCCTCTCTTTCCTGCTTGGCTGACCTCCAGGGCCTGCCCCCAGCCCTGGCCAGCCCTAGCCCATTTCCTGCTGACCCTAAAGTCTCAGGCTGGGTTCCCAGAGTGGAAGGAGGCCCGCCCCCTGCCCTGCGCTTCCCTGGAGAGCCTCCTGGGGTGGGGCACCAGCTCCTTACCACCCACAACCCTTAAGCTGAGTCCTCCAGCTCCTTTGCTTCAAGAGTTTTATTGCTAAGCATTCTAAGGAGATAGACGGAGGTCCCCACATGGGACGGGACCGAGAAATGGGGCCCAGGTCCTAGGCTTGTGGCTCTAGTGGAAGCTCCAGGAGCCCCTGCTGGGGCTACTAGAGAATCCCTTGTGAGGAGGGTCTGCTCGCCATGATCGGCAACCATCCCACCCCTAGCCCTGGGTCCAACGCTGGGTGTCTCCCCAGAGGCCTTAGAGTGACTCTGGCCACTCCCTGGGAGGCAGAGCCAGGGTCCCCTGCAGGCCTGTGTCTGGTAGCAGCCATGAAGCCCCACTTCCCAGGGACCACCCCCAGCTCCCCGTCCTGGTCTGGGAGCAGGAAGTTCATGGCCCCTTTGCAGAACCCCAAAAGATGAGTTCCAGCAGGTTCCCAATCTCTCAGCCTTTCCCAGAGCAGCTGCTCTAGTGCCACACCCCTTATTGTGCCTGTAACATTCAGAGGGGACACACGGCCCCTCTAAAAGATGACCAGACCTTTCACTCCAGCCAGACCTGCTTTCGGCAACTTGCTATTGTGTGGTGTGTGCTAAAAGGCCGTGTGTCTCTTTCTGTGCTCCCCGACTCTCATGGGCACTATCACGGGAGAGAATGGCGGGGAGCACTTTTAGGAGGCACATATGGTTAAGCCTAGAAACTCACCCTTCACTAGCCATGTGACTTAACCTCTCTGTGCCTGGGTTTCCTTATCTGTAAAGTGAGAGTGATTATCCTGGGGGGCACATAGAAGGTGTGCAGCCACACAGATGAGCATTGCCCAGGCAGGATCTGCAGCCCAGTGCGACCCCTCTGTGGCTCGTACCCTCCCCACCCTACCCTACCCCACAAGGGCCTCTCTGACCCTTCCCTCTTCCTGAGTGCCCTGCATGGGGCGGCAGAAGAGAGGCCGAGAGGAGCCGTTAGGTTCCCACAGGATGGTCACTGTCCGCGGCTCCCAGAGGAAGCACCCTGGGGCCTGGCCCCGGCCCAGCCTGATGCAGCTGTGGATGGAGGCTTGGTGTCCTTCCCAGTCCGCCTGGGAGAAGGCCAGGGGCCTGAGGGGCCAGGGGGTGCCCTGTGCTGGGAACCCCGTCTCGTCTTTGCCCCCCCACTCACTGCTCCTTCAGAGCAGACTGGCAAGTGTCAAGGAGTCCCTTAGTCCCCAGCCTGCCTAGTCCTGCAGCTCAAGGTGGGGGGACTGTGGTGGGCATGGGCAGGGCCTTAGCCAAGGACCTGTGGCCTGTGTTAGAGGCGGGATCACACAGCAGGTTCCCTGACCACTTGTCCTCTGCTGTCCCCACCATTATCCCTCCCAGGCTCCTGGCCTTCGTATAACTGAATAGAAGGCAACTTGAACCCGAGACGGGGCTGCCTTCTTCCCAGTCAGCTGATGTGTACACGTGGTCATGCCTTGAATACACCCTAGCATAATCGTTGTCCACTTTAAATTTTTTTTTTCTTTTAGTTTTATTTAGAAAAACTTCTATTTTCTGGATCAAAACAAGAGCAGGGCAGAAATAATATAAACCCATAGAAAGCCTGCTTTGGTTGAGATGGGGCTAGGGGTACTCAGGTTCTCCCCCATCAAGAGATTCACAGTGAAAGGAACCCACATGGTTTGCTCACCTGCAGAAAGGTTTTTTCCAGAGACAGCCCACAGCCACTGCCACCCCAAAATCACGTAGTATGGAGCAGCGATTCTCAAAGTGGGATGATTTTAGGGGGGCTCCCTAGATGAACAGTTTTTAAATCAACAGTCATTCATTTAAGTGTGTATCAGAAAAAATATATACTTAATGCATCGAACCACAATTTCATTCAGATGGAGGCTAAGTAAAAAAGTGAATTGATCTGAAGAAAAATATTAAGTCAATAGTGTAGAAGAGGATCACAGTTACAGCAAAACTCAATAAAGGGGGTTTGTGTACGCATTCCAGTCTACGCACACGGTTAGGTGTGCGTGGTATAGAGGGTGGGACAACTGAGTTGTGCTGAGGTCCATCCTTAACTGCTGCCTCTCGGTTTCTTATTGATTCATCCAGTCCATAGCATTTACTGACCGCCTGCTGTGTGCTGGCTGCTGCACTTGGGTTTCTGAGGTGGGGGAGGATACTATAAAGGACTGCCCTCCATAATGCTCACAGCCTGGGGGCAGGGCCAGGGGGCTGCCCCAGGGCCTCTCCATGGGGTGAGGCTCCAGGACAAGTGGGCAGCCGGTGAGGGAAAGGCAGACAGCTTCCTAGGCCAGGGAGCAGCTTGCATGTGGAGATTGGAGAAGGTGAGAGTGTATGGAAGGAATGGGTTTGAGGAACCAAAAGAGGCCAGTGAATGGAGTGCAGAGGGCAACAAGGGTAGAGAGGGCTTGAGATGAGACTAGAGACTCCTTGGGGGCTGGATCACGGCCAGACCTGTAGGCCCTTGCAAGGACTGTTGGGTGCCATCATTCATTTAGCCAACGTTTATTAGACTCCTGTCCTATGTAAGGCATGGAGAGGCGTACAAAGCTAAACAAGACTTAAAACCTTCCTTCAAGATCCCCAGGTCTAATGGCAGGCTTTTGAACACATAGATGGCCTTTTGGTGAGTGATGTGACTGAGGGTAAGCAAAGAGGGAAGAGGGGCCACCACACATGAGAAAACAGTGACATCTGAGCTGGGTCTCAAAGGAATTAATCAGGAGGGAGAGGAAATGGACATTCCTGGCAGTGGGACAGAATGTGCAAAGGCTCAGGGGTCTGAAAAAGCCCAGAGGGTTTGAGGAGGTACTGGCCACTGGCGCCAAGGGCCAATAGTGGGCAGTGGGAAGAGGAGGGTCCAGAGGTTCAAGTTCACAGGTCTAGAGGCTCAAGCCACAGTCGAGGTTTTATTCGCAGGCAGTGGGGAGCCAGGGCCCAGGTTAGAGCAGGAGGGTCCTGGCCACACTGTCAGCAAGGGCTCCGTGCTGAAGAATGCCGGTGGGTCGGGTGACGGAGACACAAGGGGGTGGCCAGGCCCGGGTGGTGGCAGGGGCCCTTTTCAGTGCTACTGAGGATGGGGCTGCGGCTCAGGACCCTCGCTGTCCTGCCAGCCGGCACAGGCGTGGGGCACAGAGCAGGGACCTCTTACGACAGGGCAGTAGGCTGCCTGCTGCGCCATCTTTGAAGCCCAGAGGCTTGTTCCAAAAGAGTAAAGAGATTCCAGCCGGCTGGGCCTGTGGTCCATGTCCAAAGCAAACAGGAAGAGACCACAGTGGACCAGGCCGAGCCTCTTTGTTTGCAGAAGGGATTAGGCCAAGCGGACTTGTGAGTCTTTCTGCTGCAAAGGTGGCAGAGGGCTGCAGACCCAGTCAGGGGCATAGCAAAATGGGATTCAAGGGGATGCGTGGCCCCTGGGTGCCAGTCTATAGGGGCACTGTCGGGACCACCTCCCTGGGCAATCTCCAGCCCTGATGGAGGGGGACTGGAAACACATGCTTCATCGCCCTTGGGGGCCACTGTCCCCTCTCTGTTGCCTCACCCAAGGTGCAGCCGTCTGCCCCTCACCCCATGCCCCTCCCGGGCTCCTGGCTTCCCACTGGTGCCTCTTGGCCATCAACCCAGGCCTGTTGGGGGATGGCTGCTGGTCATGCAGTGGGAAGGCCATGCTGGCCCCAGATGAGAGCCCCAAGGTCAGGGCATCCTCGATCTGAAAGGTGGGTACCCACTGGCTCCCCCGGAGACCTGACACTCAGGCCCTGGTCTCTACAGGCCAATGAGAGGTGGTAGTCACTCAATCTTGTACTTATGCATGAGTGAATTCATTATGCATGCACTTAATTCATGCATGCGTTCATTTAACAAGCCTTCACACAGGCTCAGAGTGGCAGGAGAATGAAGCCTTCCAGCAGCCATCAAGCTGATGGAGCAGACAGGCCTGTGAGCCCTGAGGGCCACTCGAGCATCCCAAGATTCCTGCGGTGTCTGAAGATTGTCTACTGTGGTCGGAGGCAAGCTCAGGGGAGCCGTGGGCATTCTCCCTGGGCAGGTCTGGGGGCAGATACAGAAAGTCTTCAATAAGGATGTAACTTCTGAATTAATGAATGTGTAAATTCATTCAACAAATATGTGTTGGGCACCTACTATGTGCCCAGGTACTGGGCCAAGTGCTGGGGAGCAGAAGTAGCCAAGGCCCTGTTCTCATGGGGTCTGCAGTCCAGTGAGGAAACAGTCATGACACTTGTCATCAGCACACAGATAAAACGGAAAATTGTGCTGGGTTCTAGGGCTTTGAAAAAGATTTCTGGTACTAATGGAGCTAATAGGGGTTTGAACTGGTTAAGGAGGTTGGGGCAGCTTCTCGGAGAAAGATCTAAAGGATGAATAGGAATTAGCCAAAGCTGGGGGAGGATAGCATGTGCAAAGGCCCTGTGGTGGAGGGAACGTGGTGAGCTGGAGGGGCTGACTGGATGGAGGCCACTTGACTGGAGTGCCACACTGCGGGGAAGCGTGGTAAGGAATGAGGCCAAGAAGTGGGCAGACAGATTGTACCTGGACTTGTAGGTCCCTTTAGAAGATTTGGTCTGGATTCTAAGAGCAAAGGGAAGGTTTTATGCAGCAGCATAAAAATGATCTGATTTGTGTGGCAAATAGGTTTGAGGGAGCCAGAGAGGAAACGGGGAGTCCAGTATGGGGGTGCAACAGAGTCCATGTAAATGCGGAGAGTGACTTTGACCAATGACATGGAAAGGTAGCGCGGCGGGAATAGATTGTGGGAGGGGTGGGTGGTGGCAAGTTCTGAGAAACTGCCCTAGTGGATGGAAAGGGTGACAATGAACATCCTTTTCCTGGAGAGGCATAATTTATTGAGTATATAAAGATAAGTGATGGGGTCGGATGTAGCTAACTGGTTGGGTGTCCGTCTCCCATATGGAGGGACCCGGGTTCGATCCCCGGGACCTCCCGGTTAAAAAAAAAAAAAAAAAAAAAAGATAAGTGATATCTTCATTTCTACCAATGGTTGAGCTCTGAGTAAGCACAAGGAAATGGAAGGCAATGATAGGTTCTACTACTAGGCATTAAATTTCTCATTAAATCTGTTCAACAAACTTGGGAGGTAAATACTAATATGTATTTATGAGGAAAAAGGTTCAGAAAGGTAAAGTTACCTGGCCAAGGTCACAGCTGGGAAGAAGTTAAGTCTCCACCAGCTTCAGCTTCCTCATCTTTTTTTTTTTCTTTAAAAAGAGGCAGAACAACTCATTTCATTGTACTCAGCGGATAATTAAAAAAAAAAAAAAAAAGGCATTTAGCAAGAAGGGAAAGTGAGGTAAACCTGGAATAACTCCCTGCTCTGGAGGTGCAAGGAAGGCTGGGACCATGTGGCTGAGAAGCTCCAGGCATCCTGCCAAGGATCCAAGCAAAGGGGTGAGGCCATTTCAAGGCCTCTTGCTCCTGGGAAGTCCTTCCTTGACTCTAACCTCTCACTGCTGTTCCCAGCCTCCCAGCTCCTGGGCAGATCAATATCACCTGGCCATTCCCTCTGCCCGCTGGGCTGCATCCTGCTCCTACCCTTCAGCCCCGGGGCCTGTAACTGGACACTGTGTTTGCTCCCAGGCAGGCGTGAGCTGCTGTTCCTGCATCTCCTGCAGAGCCGCTGGGCAGAAGTGCCCCTCTCCAGTCCAGTGACCTTCGCCTGCCTGAGCCCTGGTTAATTTTTGCCCAGGCTGCTGGCTCTGGGGCTCCTCCCTCTCTAGGATATAAGCCTGGCCCGAGGCTGCTCCGTCCCCTGCCTGCCCTGAGCCGCCCGGAGCTCGCGCCGTGCCCTCGCCATGGCCAAGGGCTTCTACATCTCCAAGTCTCTGGGCATCCTGGGCATCTTCCTGGGTGTGGCAGCCGTGTGCACCATCATCGCCCTGTCCGTGGTGTACTCCCAGGAGAAGAACAGGAATGCAGAGGGCTCATCGGTCCCCACAGCGGCCCCCACCAGCTCCCCAGGCACCACCTTGGACCAAAGCAAACCGTGGAACAGGTACCGCCTACCCAAGGCGCTGATTCCCGACTCCTACAACGTGACGCTGAGGCCCTACCTCTTCGCCAACACCCAGGGCCTGTACATCTTCACGGGCTCGAGCACCGTCCGCTTTACCTGCAAGGTGGCCACTGACGTCATCATCATCCACAGCAAGAAGCTCAATTACACCAATACCCAGGGGCACCGGGTGGTCCTGCGAGGCGTGGGGGGCTCCCAGCCCCCCAGCATCGACCGCACCGAGCTGGTGGAGCCCACCGAGTACCTGGTAGTGCACCTGAAGGGGCAGCTGCAGGTGGGCAGCCAGTATGAGATGACCACCGTGTTTCAGGGCGAGCTCGCCGACGACCTGGCAGGCTTCTACCGCAGCGAGTATATGGACGGGAACGTCAAAAAGTAAGTGCCATGGGAAGCGGCTGTGGCTCAATCAGTGGGGCTCCCGTTTGCCATATGGGAGGCCCCGGGTTCGGTTCCCGGGGCCTCCTGGTGAGGGCAGGCCTGCCCGCGCGGCGTGGTTGGCTGACCCAGCGAGCACAAGCAGCAAGGGAGGGATAAATGAATAAATAAATAAAATCTTTAAAAAAAAAAAAAAAAAAAAAAAAAAAAGTAAGTGCCAGGGGATGGATGTGGCTCAAATGGTTGGGTGTCCGTCTTCCATATGGAGGGACCTGGGTTTGATCCCTGGGACCTCCTGGTAAAATTTAAAAAAATATATAATAATAATAATTTAAAAAATAATAATAATAAAGTAAGTTCCAGCTGCCTTGGCCAGGGCAGATCCTAGATTCTAGGGCAGAGCCCGGTCCTGGGGGCCAAAGGAGGGCTTGGGTTCGAGGCCTTTGAGCCTGCTGGGCCCTGAGCTGGCCCATCGCTGCGCCCGCAGCCGCTGGCGGGGAACAGCTGCCATGACGAGGGAGGTACAGGTGAGGGGGCAGAAGTGTGCTCTTTGGCAGAGGAAATCAGAAGCCCAGAGGAGAGCTTCTGCCCAAGGCCGGGGCCAGACCTGCCAGGACTTTCACTCTGAGTCCAGAAGGAAGCCTGACGCCACCCACCCTCGTCTTGAGGCCAGGCGGGTCAGGCAGGGATGACGCGAGAGCAGCCTTCCGCGGTGCACGCTTCCCCTGCAAGCCAGGCAGGCCCCCGAGGCCCCCGCCCAGCCCAGCCCTGACAGCCTGGTCCTGCAGGGTGGTCGCCACCACGCAGATGCAGGCTGCGGATGCCCGGAAGTCCTTCCCGTGCTTCGACGAGCCGGCCATGAAGGCCACGTTTAACATCACGCTCATCCACCCCAAGGACCTCACAGCTCTGTCCAACATGCAGCCCAGAGGTGAGGCTCTGTCGAAGAACACACAGCCTTGGGGGTGCTGCTGGCCTGAGGCCGGGCTGCAGGGCAGGGAGGGGGTGCATCTCCACCCCTCCGATTCTCCCTGCCCAGGTGCCAGCATCCCACTCCCTGAAGACGCTGCCTGGAGCATCACCGAGTTCGAGACGACGCCCAGGATGTCCACGTACCTGCTGGCCTACATCGTCAGCGAGTTCACGGCAGTGACTAGGCAGGAGTCCAACGTCCTGGTGCGAAGGGGGCCCACCGCCCGCCCCTGAACGGCTCTGGCCTGGGGGTGCTCCTGCAACCCTCTCCCCTGTACCAGCCCCCGGGCTGTAAGGCCAGGGCAGTGCTCTCGAGCAAGTGTCTTAAGTTCCCTGATCCTCAGTCTCTGCATCTGTAAAGTGGGGACAATGGTCCAGTCCCGGTCCTGCCCTTGTGAAGGGAGCCCCTGACCCGCGGGTGCCGGAGAGGTGGTCGCTTTGGCTATCGTTAATCACAGAGGCCCCTCAGGACTCTACACCCCTCGGAGCCCCTGAGCCCCCTCCTCTGCTGATTGAACCCACCGGGCTCCAGGACTCGGCCCCCTTGCACCGGAACCCACGAGGGTCTCCATCTTCCAGATCCGAATCTGGGCGCGGCCCAGCGCCACCACGGCGGGCCACAGCAACTATGCCCTGAACGTGACGGGCCCCATCCTCAGCTTCTTTGCCAACCATTATAACACGCCTTATCCGCTCCCCAAATCCGGTGAGTGAGGGGCCCTGTGGTGGGGGGCGGCTGCCGGGCGTCCACGGCCGGGCCCCTCCTGCCAATGGCCTCGCTCCCCCGCAGACCAGATCGCCCTGCCCGACTTCAACGCGGGCGCCATGGAGAACTGGGGGCTGGTGACCTACCGGGAGAGTGCCCTGCTCTTCGACCCGCTGTCCTCCTCCATCAGCAACAAGGAGCGGGTGGTCACAGTCATTGCCCACGAGCTGGCCCACCAGGTAGGCCCCCACCACGGGGGCCAGAGAGAGGGACGGCGGAGGTCCCTGCCCTGAGCGGCTGGGCGCGGGCACGCGGCAGCTGCCCGGGCTGACTCCCCTGCCCCCCCAGTGGTTTGGGAACCTGGTCACCTTGGACTGGTGGAATGACCTGTGGCTGAATGAAGGCTTCGCCTCCTACGTGGAGTACCTGGGTGCCAACTACGCAGAGCCCACCTGGAAACTGGTGAGCCAGCTGCCTGGCCAGCCCTGGGGCCTGGCTCAGAGGGGTGCTTGGGCTGGGGGGGCCACCTGGCTCACCCCCTCCCAGGCCAATCTGCTGACGGCCACTGGGAACTTGCAGACAGACCTCATAGTGCTGAATGACGTGTACCGCGTGATGGCCGTGGACGCGCTGGCCTCCTCTCACCCCCTGTCCTCCGACGCCAAAGAGGTCCAGACACCGGCCCAGATCAGCGAGCAGTTCGACTCCATTGCCTACAGCAAGGTGCTGCTGCACCCCCTGCAGCCCGGCCCGCCGCAGTGCTGGGCACGTGGGGGAGGTGGGGACGCGGCCAGGAGGGTGCCAGGACCTGCGGCTCGGCCAGCCTTCTGAGGTCCCTCTCACCTGCCCTCTCCAGGGAGCCTCGGTCCTCAGGATGCTGTCCAGTTTCCTGACAGAGGACCTGTTCAAGGAGGGCCTGGCGGTGAGTGCCTTCACCCCTGCCCCCTGGCCCCCAGCCCCAGCCCGCCACCGAGGCTGAGGGGCACCGGCTCTGCCCTCACCGTGGCCTGTCTTTCCACAGTCCTACCTGAAAGCCTTTGCCTACGGAAACACCGTCTACAAGAACCTGTGGAAGCACCTGCAGCAGGTCGGTCCTAGCCAGCCCCTCCTGGGGCCGTGCTGTGAGGGTCCCGAGGTGCCCAAATGGGGATACGGGCCGTTTGGAGGCTCAGTTGCTCATTGCATAAAATGGCACTTGAAGGAGGTTTTGGGGAGCCCACGTGTCGGGACTCCTGGCAAGACGGCCTTCCTCGCACGGGTTTACCTGAGCGGGGAGGAAACGAGCCGGGGCCTCTGCCTGGAACTTTGGAGCCAGCTGTTTTCTGTACTCAGCACTTGCGGTGCCCTGTGCCCCAGCCGGCCCTCCCCCTGCCCGCTCAGCACAAACTCTGACCCTCTGCTCCTGCCCCACCTCACATTCCCGGGAAGCCCTGGGTTTGGGGGTAGGCCCTCTGGCCGCCCCACACCCTGTCCCCTGCCCTCCCAGTCTCTCGGGGACACGGCCCCGCCCCAGCCTGGGACTGGAGTTTGCACTGTCCACAGTCCCTCATCATTTCCTTCACCCAACTCCGGCCCCCTCCCCCCACCAGTACCCCCTCCAGAATCCCAGACCCCTGTCTTCTCCTTGGCTGCCCCCCGGCACCCCACTGCTGCTGCCGCCTTCCTGCTCCCAGATACCCAGGCCCATGGCGAGGGCCCATTAGAGCCGCCCACGGGCTCCAGGTACCTCCTGGCTGGTCTCAATCCGGCTTGAATCTTCCACCAGCCTGGTCCATCCCGCATCTGCTGACAAAACCATCCTGGCCCCCCCCACACACTGGCTTCCCTGCTCTGCAGCTGTTTCCTCCTCCTCCTTGCCCCCTCTCCAATGGCCAGTGAAGCACCATTCTCCCTCCTCCTCCTCCCTCTCCCCAAGCCCCCTCTGCTGTCCCCTCCCTTCCTTCCTCCCAAAGCCCTTCAGCACTCCTGCACTTCAGCTTTTACCCTCTGACAGGCTCCTCTGCCGTCTTTGTTTCCTGTTCTTGGTGTTTCCATTGTTGTAATTACAAAAGCAATGCACGTGCATTGAAAGAGATGAAGAAAGGCCCAAGAAGACAATAAAAGCCACCCCAGCCCCTCCCCTAGGCCCCTTCCCTGTGTCGTCCTCCGCCTCCCCTGTCCCTTCTTCCTTCTCATCATCCTCATGTTATTGAGGCTGAGCCGGGAGCACCCTGGGGCTCCTCCTTGACACACATCCACTGCAAGGTGGGCCACAGAGCAGGGGGCCACGGGGACTTGCTCAGTCAACGCGGGACAGAACTGGAGCCTGGGAGGTTCTTCCGTGCACCTCACCCTGCACAGCCCTGGAGAGGCAGAGCTGGCTCGGGGACCCCAGCTCCCGACTCCCAGCCCAGTGCTCTTCCCATGGACCGCAGGCAGTGGCCCCCGAGGTGGGGGGGGAGGGTTTGCTCTGGACGATCGGGGTGGGAGGGCAAAGGTCCCCTAATGATGCACTTCTCGCTCTGCCCAAGGCTGTAGACAGACAGACGGCTGTCAAGCTTCCCACCTCTGTGAACGAAATCATGGACCGCTGGACGCTGCAGATGGGCTTCCCTGTCATCACCGTAGAAACCGCCCAGGGCACCATCTCCCAGAAGCACTTCCGCCTCGACACCGAGTCCCCTGTCACCCGTACCTCAGCGTTCAAGTGAGCAGATGGGGTCAATGAAGCCGGGGTCCCCCTAGTAGGACCCAGCCTGCTGTGGTCCCAGCCCTGGTGGCCACAGATAAACTCTCCCTCTGGGGCCAAGAGGATGCAGGTGAAGAAACAGGGAGGCTGGTGGTGGCAACAAGCTGTCCCCACTCACTGCCTGGCCCCTGGTTCTCTCGTTGCAGCTACCTGTGGATTGTGCCCATCTCATCCATCAGAAATGGCAACAAGCAGAACAACTACTGGCTGGAGGGCACTGAAAAAGGTAACAGCCCCGCCCTGGTAGGTAGCAGCTCCCATCCCAGACTCCCAGCTCCTGGCCCCCATTCTGGGGGTCGGGGTAGACTTCAACGAGGACTTCCTTCATTATTTCACTCAACAAATGAAGCAGACTTCTTTGGTTCCAATCTCCCCTCTGCTGCTGCTCAGCTGTGTGACCCTGGGCAAGTTACTACCCCTCTCTGGTCCCCATGTCCTCTTCTGTAAAATGGGGCTAAGAATAATATCTACCTTGTTGGGTTGTGTGAGGAGTAAATGAGAGAATTTACATAAATACTTAAAACCATGCCAGGCACCTGGTAAGCCCTCAGAGACAGAGCAGCCCTTCTCTGTGCTAAGCACTGAGGAAACAAAGGTCAGGCAGTTGTTCTCTGCCTTGACCAAGGTTCCAGATGAGGGGAACAGACACAAGCAGTTAAGAACATACCAGTGCTGAGAGCTATAAGAGAGACATGTCTGGCCAGGGATACTGGAGCCTGGGGACAGGGAGCCAGGAATTAGAGAAGTTCAATTCCAGGGAGTGATCAGGGATGGCTTCCTGGAGGAGGTGAGCTGAGTCTTAGAGGAAATGTAGGAGTTAGCTGGACTGACACAGCAGGGAAAGTATTCCAGGCAGAAGGAAGAGTGAGTACAGGGCACAGAGGTAGCAGGGAGTATGGGAACTGAGTTGGGCTAGGGCAGAGGGGTGCCCATGAGGTGAAGGTGGGTCCCCGAGGGCCCTGCAGGCTGCCTGAGACAATGGCCATGTCTTTGGGTGAGCCCGGACTGGTGGGAAGTAGGTGGGCATGGAAGGATCCCTCTGGCTGCCAGGAGAAAGGATGGAAGGGCTCAGAGAAGGAGTGGGAGAGCAGTGAGCAGAAGGGCTGAGCTCAAGGAAGAGGCAAGCAGCGCCGGGGGCCTACCGGCTGGGTGGAAAAGGATCAGGGAGGAGTTGCCTGGGTCCCCAGCTTGGGCGGCTGGATGTGCGATGGAGGTGTCGTCAGCCGGGTAGGAGGAGGCAGGAGACTGTGTTGTGCCAATGGAGACGTCCAGGTCACTGTCACTGGCCTGGCCATGCCAAGTCGGCAGGGAGGGCGGGGCAGGAACTGAGGGTCAGACTTGGTCAGTGGTCTGTCTGAGCCAGAGGCAGGGTCTCGCTGGGCAGCCGATCCTGCCTTCCTGCCACTCTCCTTGGCATCGCTTGAGGGCGAGGAGGTGCCAGACTGGATGGGAAGCTCTTGTCAAGGCCTGGAGAGAGGAGCCCAGGAGTCAGCCTGCGGTCTTCTGAGCAGCCCTAACCCCAGCCCTGACCCCTCTCCATAGCCAACAACTTGCTGTTCAAGACCGAGGCCAATGAGTGGGTCCTGCTGAACATCAACGTGACAGGCTATTACCTGGTGAACTATGACAATGACAACTGGGGGAAGATTCAGGCTCAGCTGGAGAGAGACCCATCCGTAGGTGTCTGCCCCTCACCCCAGCCCAGACCCAGGACAGGTGTCAGACTGCAGGGCCCACACCTCCACCACACACTCTGCTCCCCCTTGTAGGTCATTCCTGTCATCAACCGGGCACAGATCATCAACGATGCCTTCAACCTGGCCAGGTGGGTGCCCCCTCCTCCATGGGCCCAGGTGATCCCATGAGCCAGCTCCCTCCTCTTGTACTTACTGAGCGTTGGGGTGGGAGTGGGTGTGCAGTGTGCTCCCCAGGCCTCCCGCACATCACTCCCTTAATCCTCACGCCCCAGGAGAGTGGGAATCTTATCACCCACATGTCACAGAAGAGGAAACTGAAGGTCAGAATGTGAGACCTGGCCTGAGGTCACACAGTAGCCCATGGCAGCCAGGCACAAGACCTGTCCAACTCCAAAACCATGCTGTACTCCACGGTGCCACCCTTGTCCTGAAGACCTACTGTGTGCCGGGCCACATGCTAGGTGCTGGGAGAACCTGGGATGGACAGGACAGGAGAGGTGCAGTGTGGGATTAACAAATATTTATTGAGTGCCTACTGTGTTCCTGGTGCCCAGTGATGTCCCCCACAGACATAGACATTTCTGAACCAAATGTGCAGACAGCCTGAGGAGGAGAGAGGAAGGCCCCGAGAGAGTGCTGAGCAAGTCCAAGGAGAGGAGGGAAGGGTAAAGAGCACAGGCTTTTGGGGAGCTGATGTGGCTCCCTGCTTCCCACATGGGAGGTCCCGGGTTCATCCCTGGTGCCTCCTAAAAAAACAAAACAAATGAGCAAACAATCCCCAGCCCCGGTATCGGGGAAAAAAAAAAAAAAAAAAGACCACCACAGGCTTTTTGTCCTTTTGAATCTCAGCTCTGTCTCTTACGAGCTATGTAGCATTGGACAAGTCACTCGCCTCTATGAGCCTCAGTTTCCTCATCTGTTAAGTGGGGCACCACCCAGCATCCATGCCCATCTTTCCCTTCTGGCGAATGCTGGGGTTGGGTCGGTTGGGGCTTGGGGACCTCAGGTTCCAGGATGGCTCAGGGGGACCAGGGTTGAGGAGGAAACTGGGGGGCTGGGCTGGGGTTCCCAGGGTGTGACTGGGCTGGGGCGGGGGGTGCTTACTTTGGTCCCTCTGTTTGTCCACAGTGCCCAACTAGTCCCCGTCACCCTGGCGCTGAACAACACCCTCTTCCTAAGCAAAGAGACAGAATACATGCCCTGGCAGGCTGCTCTGAGCAGCCTGAGCTACTACAAGCTCATGTTCGACCGGTCCGAGGTGTATGGCCCCATGCAGGTACGGACTAGCGTGGCAGGGTCCAGGGACCAGCACAGCCAGTGCCTGGAACTGCACCATTAGGAAGCTAGTAGAAATAATCCCTGGGGAGGTAAAACTCTGCATGTTGATACAACAACTTTCCTGAGAGCAGGCTTAGGGGAGTTATGAGAGAGCAAGAGGGATATGGGGTGAAAGGTGGGGCAAAAAAGGAACACTGAGACTTCTAGCCAGGTTTGCCGTTTGAACTTTGGGGAATTATCACTTTCAGAAGGCACTGAAAAGGGGGCACTGGTCCAGTTAACTCCTGGGTAAAACGAGCCGGCCGTTCCTCACTGAGCCCGCCCTCCCGGCTGTGAGGGAGAGACTTTTAACAAGGTCATTTAATGCTGAGCATGTGGAAAAAGTATTTGTGAACTCCCCCTGGGGTCCTGGGATAAGACTTGGGTGAACTGTGCCTCCCTCTTATGGGGTCTCAGGAAGACTCACCTCTTTGGGGGCTGAGGTTCCCACTGGGGAGTCCAAAGGGAAACAGGTTTGCTCTGGCTGAAGCTGTATCCATAAGGATGTTCACGGAATGGTTGCTTATAATAGAAAAACAACAGCAGCAGCACTTAAATGTCCAACAGTCCGGGATTGCTTAAGTCAACTACAGAATATCCATTTGATGGACTATAACAGAGCCATTAATCACGTCATGCTTCAAGAAAGTTTTTTTTTTTTTTCCTGTTTTTGAGGTATTACCATAAAAGAGACTTTAATGGCTTACCTCCCCTAGAGTAGTTAAATCATAATATTTGGTTGAATCTGTATTCAGCATTTACTTTTTTTGTGACTATTTAAATATTATTCCCTGCAGAGCCACATAGAGTACTATGTTTATGTTTCCTTTTTTTTTATATTTTGTACGGCTATATCAGAGACTGCATCTGGTTTGTTCTTTTCTTGGAGGCATAGCTCCTGGAACACTCTATCTGCCTGCTCCCATCTAGAACTGCTACACAGTCCTCAAGATGGGAGGCCCTTTCGTCTCTCTCCTGGGTTGTGTCTCCTGTTCCCTGGTTGCAGTGGATTCTTCTTGACTTTTCTCTCTCATAGGGATGCACATCTTTCAGGAGTTTTTTGGGAAAGGGTGTGTATTCGTTTCCTAGGGCTGCCACAGCAAAGGACCACAAACTGAGTGGCTTAAAACAGAAATTTACTCTCTCCCAGTTCTGGAGGCCAGAGGTATAAAATTAAGGTGTCAATTGGGCCATGCTTCCTCTGAAGGCTCTAGAGGAGAATCCTTTCTGGCCTCTTCCAGCTTCTGGTGGCCTCAAACATTCTTTGGTTCTTGGCAGCATCACTGTAATGTCCACCTCTGTCTGCATGTGGCCGTTTTCCCTCCGCCTGTTGCTGTCCTGATTTCCCTCTTCTTCTGAGGACCCCAGCCATATTGGATTAGGGCCCACCCTTCTCCAGTAGGACCTCATCTTAACTAATTACATCTGCAGAGACCCTGTTTCCAAATAAGTCATGTTCATAGGCACCCAGGGGTTAGGACTTCAACGTAGCTTCTTGAGAGACCCAGTTCAGTCACAACGGGGTGCCTGAGAGGTAGATTTTTCTGAGGACTTGCATGTCTGAAATATCTTTATCCCACCTTCACATTTGATTGAAGTCTATCTGGGTTTAAAGTTTCTGGGTTGGAAATTACTCTCAGAAGATTTTCACTGACGTCAGCCTTCTCAAGTTGCTGTTGAGAAGCTCAGAGATTTTCTCATTTCCAGTTCTTTGAGTGTGGCCAGCTCTCCCCGCTCGTGGAAGCTTCTGCACTCTTGTCTGAATCCTGGTGGCCCGTGATGTGGGCCTTTTTTCATCTTTGTATCCTTTCAGTGTGGACATTCATGTCCTTCAGAGTTTGGACATTTTTTTTGCTGTTTCTTTAAAACTTTCCTTTCCTACTTTTTTTCAGTTCTCTCTTTCTAGAACCCCTATTAATCCAACTTGCTTCTCCTGCATTGATCCTCCAGTTTTCTTGTCTCTTCTCTCCTAGTTTTCATCTTGTTGACTTTTTGTTCTGCTTTCTGGGAGATTCCCTCAGCTTTCCATTCCACCTCTTCTCTAGAGATTTTTCATCTCTTCTATCATACTTTCAAACTTCCAAGTGACCTTTCTGGTTCTTGTGTCCTATGCAGTATCTTCTCTTAATTCTCGGAAGATGTTTATTATAGATTTATGTGAAATTTTCTTTTTCTTCCGTTGAGTTGTTTCCTCTTGAGCTTTATGTTTGTTTTGATCTCTTTCACGCTGGAGGCTAAGCTGCCCCTTGCGACTTGAGAGTGAGGCAGTAAAAAGTGATGGCAAGCTCTGTGGGGAGGCTGGAGTTTGTCCACTGGGATGTCACTGTGGGGTGACTGGGTGGTTATGTAGCTCTTCGCTAAGGACCCCCAAAATTAGTGTCCATGGGTGTTTTCTCTTGGTCATTCAGTTTCTCCCAAGAATGTGCTTCATTCTTATGCAATGAGGCTGGAATCAGAGTGGGATAGGGAGCTAGGGGGAACCACCAGGCAGTGTGGAGACATTCACCTCCGACCCTCTTTGCCCTCCAGCAGCCCTCCCTTGCTGTCACTGTGTCTGGTGACCCCAAGTCCTGAGCCCGTCTCTGGTTTGGTTTCTCCTGTGGGGAAAGGAAGGAGGTTGCCTGCTCTAAGGGGCAGGAGTGCAGACTTGAGGATCTAACTACTCCTTCTACAGACTTCAATTCTGTCCCCGTCTGCAGCTCCTGCCTCACCCCTGGCCCCCACAGACCCATCCCTCCAGTTCCTGAGCCGGTCCAGGGTTCTTCCTGGCAGCTCTTCCTGCTTCCTGTCAGCCTCTCCCCTCAGCAGGATCTCTTTATCCACTTTCCTGCTGCTTAAACGTGTTGATGTCTTTCGTCCTGATGCTTCCTTTCCTATTCTCTCTGTTTTGGGGGATTTATTCCTTTTTCATTTGAATAGGCGTTCAGATGGGCACAAACGTCAATCCGCCGTGTTGACCAGAAACCCACAAGTGGTTTTAATAGCACGGGGTGGGGCTTACGTTACAATGTGAAGTAAAAAGAGGCGCGTGCAGAAGTGTAGATGCGCCAAGCAGAATAGAAAAAAGTGCAGAGAAAAGGAGTAGACTCGTCCATTTGGAGATCACAGTTTTGGTCAGTTCCTGGGTGGTTTTTTTTCCTGCATGTGCATTTCTGTGTTTCTAAATTTCCCAGAATAACCATGGAATACTTATGATGGGGAGGGCGTGGGGCAGGAACCCAACCCTTTAAGAAATGGTGACACTTAGAACATTAGGACTGACTGAGACTTTGAGCGGAAAGAACCTCAGGTCAGTCATCTGAAACCTCCTCCTGTGCCGGCCCCTCCAAGCTGTTTGGGCCTTGGCGAGTCCCTGACCTCTGACCTCTGTTTCTTCCTTGCTAGCACCTGCCCACCCCCGTCAGAGGCTCCGTGGACTCTAGTCAGATCCGACACCAGGCCTCTGAAGCCATTCATGTTTTCTTTTCCACAGAACTACCTGAAGAAGCAGGTCATGCCTCTCTTCGATTACTTCCAAAATCTTACGCAAAACTGGACTGTTCACCCACAGAACCTGATGGAGCAGTGAGTGGGATCCTCCCCTGGGTCTGGGGGTCTGCAGGTCCCCCCCACCCAGGGGCCAGCAGGCAGAGACCCCACCTAGAGGGAGGGGCCACAGTGAGACTCTGCAGCCTGTGGGCCCACCTGAGCCCTTTAACCTAAGGCTGAAACTGAAATTCCAAGGTTACCTCACTGGCTTGAGGTCACAGCTGCCAGGTGTTCTTGCTGGGGCTGGAGCCTGTGTCGGCCTCTGGGTACCCAGGTGGCCTTGGGGATCGAGGAGCCTCAGGCCCAAGGCACATAGCAAAGAGCGGGAGCCGCCCAGGGGCTGGGAGAGCCTCAGAATTAGACGGGACCCTGGCCCAGCCCTCCCACTTGGAGTTCTGTGTAAGGAGGGGAATCTCTGCCAGAGCCTGGGCCGGGCACGCTGACCTCATGTCACCCCCGGGACAGGTACAACGAGATTAATGCCATCAACACCGCCTGTTCCAGTGGGGTTCCTAAGTGTAAGGAGCTGGTCTCGACCCTTTTCGCCCAGTGGATGAGCAATCCCAGTGACAACCGGTGAGCACGGCCCCTGCTCCTCCTCATCTGTGTACCTGTCCCCCAAGCTGGACCTGCGATGCCGCAGTCTTGTTCTCATCTGGCCCTCATCCCACCCCTCCCTGCTACTGCTCCACCTCTGACTCCCCTCTCCCATGCCAGGATCAACCCCAACCTGCGCTCCACCGTTTACTGCAACGCCATCGCTCTGGGTGGGGAGGCGGAGTGGGACTTTGCCTGGAAGCAGTTCCAAAAGGCCACACTGGTAAACGAGGCTGACAAACTCCGCTCAGCCCTGGCCTGCAGTAACCAGGTGTGGATCCTGAACAGGTGAGAACCAGGGCGGGGCGGACCAGGACAAGGCCCCCTCCCCCCAGGAGACCAGGCTCCTCATGTGAGGGAGAACCAGCCAGGCCTCCACACGTCCGTTCACGTGATCCTCACAAATCTGCGTGGCACAGGCAGTATTTCCCACCTTAGAGACGAGGACATGGAGGCTCAGAGTAGCACAGCCACTGGCCCAAGGTCCTGAAGCTTTAATTAATGGTAGAGCCAAGATTCAGACCGGGTCTGACTCCAGGTTCTGTGCTTGTACCTGCTGTGGCCCGTTTAACTTTGCCTGACAGCAGCTTAGTTTCCCTCACTGTCGAGGGCTGTGGCATAGCTGGACTCGAGTCGTCCTGGACGTCCAGCCAGGCACCCCCCTCATCCCCTCAGGTTGAGGGTTCCTAGCTCCCCTTTTGTGTCTCGTACGCTCTCCCCGGGGCCCCAGTAAAGAAGAGCTGCCCTCAAAGTCGAGCAGCAGTGGCCACCCTACCAGGAGCCAGCATGGGGCCTTTAGTATTCATCATCCACCCAAAAATGACTGGGCAGCAGTTCTGTATCAGGCATGGTCCTTGGCAGAGCCACGAGGAGGGAGGGCCACGGACACCCTCAACCCCTGGCACGCCAAGGGAGTGCCAGGAGGGTGCGGCGCTGACATGCGGGTGGGGGGCTTTGCGGACCCGGGTTCTCTCGCGAGCGCCCACAGGCCTTGGGAGCGGTCACCAGCCTGGCAGCCTCGCTCACAGGTACCTGAGCTACACGCTGAACTCCAGCCTCATCCGGAAGCAGGACGCCACCTCCACCATCAGTAGCATCGCCAGCAACGTCGTCGGGCAAAATCTGGCCTGGGATTTTGTCCGGAGCAACTGGAAGAAGCTCTTTGAGGAGTGAGTCTGAGGAGACTGTTGAGGAGGAAGCAAGTGCCAGGCTGGTGGGTGGGTGGGCTCTGTGGGGGGGGGGGCCTCGGGGGCAGGAACTGAAAGATGAGGTGGGATATACTGACCCTCCCTTTTCCCACTTGGGTGAGAATGTGCAGCTGAGTGGGAGCGTGGGGGGCTCGGGGTTTTGCCATCAGGCCTGCGTTTGAGTCCCGGCTTCCCCGTGTTCTAGGGGTGTGACCTTAGGCATGTCGTTTCACATCATCTATAAGAAGGAGAAAAGCATGCCCCCGCCCTGGGATATGGTTAATGTGCGTTAACCCCCGCCCCTCACCGGTGGTCCCTCTTCTCTCTCACTCTGCAGTTACGGCGGGGGCTCCTTCTCCTTCTCCAACCTCATCCAGGCAGTGACCCGACGATTCTCCACCCAGTATGAGCTGCAGCAGGTAAGAAGCTGTCCCCCAGCCCTGGACCCTGGGGAGGGCACAGTGGGAGCTGCGGCACTCAGAAGCCCATACCCAATCTAAAGCCGGGGGGGGGCTGTCATTCTGCTCCCACCAATTGTGGCTAGGAGGGAAAGTGGGCTCATGTTGCCAAGCCTTCCTAACTTATAGGAGAAGCTGGGAACCCAGAGTTTTAAAATGCTGACAAGTCAATTTTAAAAATTTATCTTGGAAATTTTCATATAGGCACAAAAGTAAGAAGAATAATATAATGAACTTCCATGTACCCATTACCCAATTATCGACATTTTGCTAACATTTTTTGGGAGTGGACAATTTTAAAGCAAATCACTGACATTATTTAATTTCACTTGTAAATACTTCAGTCACATCTATAATACAGGTGTTTTGTTTTTGTTTTTTTTTTAACATAATCACACTGCCATTATCAAACAAGGAAATTAATAATCCCTTACTATCATCTTATATCCAGGCCATATTCAGATTTTCTAAGTCTTTTTTTTTTTTTTAAGTCTTTTTTGCAATTGGTATGTTTGAATCAGAAGCCAAACAAATGTCAGCTCATTGCATTAGTTTTTTTTTTAAATTGAGATATGACTCATGCCATAAAATTGACCATTTTATAAGTGTACAATTCAGTGGTTTTTAGTAGAAGGTTGTGCAACCATCATCACTATCTAATTCCAGAACATTTTCATCACCCCCTGTATTAGTCAGCCAAAGGGGTGCTAATGTGAAATACCAAAAATGGGTTGGTCTTTATAAAGGGTATTTATTTGGGGTAGAAGTCCACAGATACCAGGCCATAAAGCGTTAAGGTTCTTCTCTCACCAAAGTTCATTGCCACGTGTTGGAGCAAGACAGCTGCCGGCGTTTGCCAGGGTTCAGGCTTCTGGGGTTCCTCTCTTCCCAGGGCTGCGTTTCTCTCCGGGCTTAGCTCCTGTTTCCTCCACAAGGTCAGCTGTAGACAATCAGGTGAATGGCTTGCTTCTTTTCTGCTGGGTCCTTCTTTCCAACATCAAAACTGCTTCAACTCTGCTCTTTGCTGGCCTTTTATATTCAATTCCCCACCCACCAAGGGGTGGAGCTCAATGCCCTAATCCTAACCTAATCATGCTCAGAATAACAGATCAGTTTACAAGCATGATCCAATTATATTTTTGGAATTCATAATTACATCAAATTCCCCAACGGCCACATTCCACCCTCTGAATTCCAAAAATACATTACAATATTTTAAAAAAACTTAAATTAGTAGCAATCCAAGTACAAAATCATATCTAAATCATTTTAAAGAAATACAGTTTGTCTCCAGGCAAAATCCCATCTGCTGTAGACCTCTGAAATTTACAAAACCATTGAACTGCTTCCAATACACAAATGGAAAGACAAAGGATAAACATTTTCATTACCATAAGTAGAAACTGGGATGTTAAACATAAGTCATGGATCCTCTACAGTTCAGTAAACCTGCAGGACATCCTCCATTCGATTTCAAAGTCTGAGAGTCATTTTTAAGAAGATGGTTTCTTTTCCTTGGGGCCACATGTGAACCCACCCTTTCCACAGGCTTGCTCAACGGCCATTTTCTTGGTTCCACCCTCATCAAGCATCTGGGTGTCGACCAAGCTCCAGACCTCACCCTCCAAGAGTATTGGGGTGATTTCACACCTTACCTAATCTTTGGGTTAGAGTCTTAGCCCCCCTAGCACAGTGAGGTGAAGACAACATTCCCCCTAACCTTTGGCATACAGGCTCAACCCTCTCAGAGCAATGGGTTGACCACCTGGTCTTCTCTAATCTATGGGGACAGGTACACCCGTCTCAGACCAATGGGGTGTTGACCTCAACTGCCCTAATCTTTGAGGAATGTGCTCCAACCTCCCTGCACCCTGGGGTGGCAAAACTCTTCCTGAACATCAGGTGGGGACATCCACCCTCTTCAACTGCAGGGGCAAACTCACCCTCTCTGTACACATGGGTGGGGCTCCTCTCTTGGCCCAAGGAGATGTCTTAATCCCAGCTCTCTGCTTCCACGGTTTTCTTCTTAAAGCTGTTTCTCCTTCAGTCTCTCCTTTCCATGTCCTCTTTTGTCCAAGCTGACAGTGGTTTTGTTCATACAGCATTCTCAAAAACTTTGTTGGTTTAGCATGCAGGAAGCAGGGGTCCAAGCCATCAGACAGTAAGACTTTCCACAAGTCTTTCCGAGATAACTGCATCTTCAATTCTGAGTTACAAGTTCCAAGTTTAGTAAAGTCTTCAAATAGGGCATTTTCATCTGGGAATTTGATTTCCAGAAACTTAGAAGTTCCAGAATTAGTTTCTCTTTTCTTTTTGCCCAAAAGTTCAGTCCTTAGTGTATTTCTCTCATCTAGCATTTTGCTATAAGCTGCAAGGAGAAGCCAAGCCACATTCTCCGAGTTTACCTTGGAAAGTTCTTCAGCTAAATGCTCTGGTTCGCCATTTTTAAATTCTGACTTCCATGTAACACCAGGAGTTAATCTTGCTAAGTTCTCTGCAACTTTAAACATGGATCGTCTTTCCTCCAGTTTCCAATAATACTTTCATCATTTACTTCTAAGGCATCATAGAAAGTCTCTTTAGCGTCCATATTGCTATCAACAGTTTCTTCAAAGTGATCTTGGCCTTTTCCAAAAAGCATTTCACAATTCCTCCAAAAAATACCCCTTACCCATTTATAAAACCGTTCCAACATTTTGGTATATGCAAAAGCACTTCCCCACTCCTCGGTACCAAATTCTGTATTAGTCAGCCAAAGGGTATTTGGTATTTGGTGAAATACCAAAAATGGGTTGGTCTTTATAAAGGGTATTTATTTGGGGTAGAAGTCCACAGATACCAGGCCATAAAGCGTTAAGTTTCTTCTCTCACCACAGTCCATTACCACGTGTTGGAGCAAGACAGCTGCCGGCGTTTGCCAGGGTTCAGGCTTCTGGGGTTCCTCTCTTCCCAGGGCTGCGTTTCTCTCCGGGCTTAGCTCCTGTTTCCTCCACAAGATCAGCTGTAGACCATCAGGCAAACTGCTTGCTTCTCTTCTCCTGGGGCCTTTTTCCAACATCAAAACTGCTTCTCAAAAGACTGCTTCAACTGTCCTTTGCCTTGCCTACCCACCCACCAAGGGGTGGGGCTCAATGCCCTAATCCTAACCTAATCATGCCCAGATTATTTCCCCCACTCCCTAACCCCTGGCAACCACAGATCTACTCTCTGTCTCAATGGATTTGCTATTCCAGACATTTCACATGAATGGAATCACACAGTATGTGGCCCTTTGTGTCTGGCTTCTTTTACATAATACAACCTTTCCCAGTTTCGTCAATGTTGTAGCAGGTATCAATACTTCCTTTTTATGACTGAGTGATATTCTATTGTATCAGATTTTGTATATCCATTCATGGTGAGTTGATGGACATTCAGGTTGTTTCTACCTTTTAGCTATTATGAATAATGCTACTATGAACTTTCGTTTCTGAGTTTTGATGTGAACATATGTCTTTAATTCTTTTAGGTATACGCCTAGGTGTGTAATTGTTTGGTTGTATGGTTACTATGTTTAACTTTTTGAGGAGCCACCAAAATTCCCAAGTAGCTACACAATTTTACATTCCCACCAGCAATGTAGGAGGATTCCAATTTCCCACATCCTCACCAACACTTATTTTCTGTTTTGCTTTTTTTTTTTAATTGCCATCATATTGGGTGTGAATGGTATTTCATTGTGGTTTCTATTTGCATTTCCCTAATGGCTAATAACGTTGAGCATTTTTCATGTGCTTTTTGGCCATTTATATGTCTTCTTTGGAGAAATGTCTATTCAAATCCTTTGCCCATTTTAAAATTAGATTATTTGTCTTTATTATTGAGTTATAGGAGTTCTTTATATAATCTGGGTACTAGACCCTTATCCTTATCAAATATATGATATGCAAATATTTTCTGTCATTGTGTGGGGGTGTCTTTTCACTTTCTTGGTGTTGTGTCTTTTGACACAAAAGTTGTAATTTTTGATGAAATCCAATTTATCTGTTTTTCTTTTGTTGCTCAAGCATTTAGTGTCATATCCTGGAAAACATTGCTAGATCCAAGAATTTTATAGTTTCAGCTCTTTTATTTAGGTCTTTGATCCATTTTGAGTGGTCTTTGACCCATTTTGAGTTAAGTTTTGAATATGGGCTAGTAGGGGCCCAAATTCATTGTTTTGTATGTGGATGATCTGTTTTCACAAAACTATTTGTTGAAGTAATAGTTTTCCCCATTGGATGGTCTTGGCACCCTTGTCAAAAATCAGTTGATCATAGATGTATGGGTTTTTTTCTGGATTCTCAATTCCATTTCATTGGTCTGTTTGTCTATCCATATGCTAGTGATTACTGTAGCTATATAGAAAGTTGTAAATCAGGATATGTGAGTCCTCCAATTTTGTTCTTTTTCTAGAGTGTTTTGGCTATTCTGAGGCCTTGGCATTTCCATGTGAATTTTAGGATCAGCTTGTCAATTTCTGCAAAACGGGCATTTAGAATTTTGATAGAGAGTGCCCTGATTTTGTAGATCAATTTGGGGGTATTGCCATCTGTATTAGTCAGCCAAAGGGGTGCTAATGAGAAATACCAAAAATGGGTTGGTCTTTATAAAGGGTATTTATTTGGGGTAGAAGTCCACAGATACCAGGCCATAAAGCATTAAGTTTCTTCTCTCACCACAGTCCATTGCCATGTGTTAGAGCAAGACAGCTGCCGGCATTTGCCAGGGTTCAGGCTTCTGGGGTTCCTCTCTTCCCGGGGCTGCGTTTCTCTCCGGACTTAGCTCCTGTTTCTTCCACGAGGTCAGCTGCAGACGATCAGGCGAACAGCTTGCTTCTCTTCCCCTGGGGCCTTCTTTCCAACATCAAAACTGCTTCGCAAAAGACTACCTCAACTGTCCTTTGCCTTGCCTTTAATATTCAATTCCCCACCCACCAAGGGGTGGGGCTCAACGCCCTAATCCTAACCTAATCATGCCCAGATTAACAGATCAGTTTACAAGCATGATCCAATTATATTTTTGGAATTCATAATTACATCAAATTCCCCAA
>JAKSZT010054540.1:1239647-1269549 GCA_026826555.1 Tolypeutes matacus
TGATCCAATTATATTTTTGGAATTCATAATTACATCAAATTCCCCAAGGGTTACACCATCTTAACAATATCATCTTCCAATCTATAAATGTGGGCTGTGTTTCCATTTATTTAAGTATTCCTTATTTTTTTCCAACAATGTTTCACAATTTTCAGAGTAGCAGTCTAACACCTTTTTTGTTAAATTTATTCCTAGATATTTTTTATTCTTTTAGATGTTACTGTAAATAGGATTGGTTTCTTAATTTCATTTCTGGATATTTCATTTCTAGTGTATTTCTATACAACTGATTTATGTATATTACTTTTGTATCCTGAAACCTTACTGAACTCATTTATTAGCTCTAATAGTTTTTGTTTTTGTTTTTTAAAGATTTTATTTATTTATTCATTTATCCCCCCCTTGCTGCTTGTGCTCGCTGGGTCAGCTAACCACGCCGTGCGGGCGGGCCTGCCCTCACCAGGAGGCCCCGGGAACCGAACCTGGGGCCTCCCATATGGTAAACGGGAGCCCCACTGATTGAGCCACAGCCGCTTCCCACTAATAGTTTTTTGTTTCTTTGTTTTTTGTGGATTACTTAGGATTTTCTATATAGAAGAGCATGTCATTTACAAATGGAGCTCATTCTTCCTTTCCAATCTAGATGCCTTTTATTTCATTTTCTTGCCTTATTGCTCTGGCTAGAACATCCAGTACTGGCATATCTGCAATGACCTCCTTCTTTAAAAAAAGCCTTTATTTGTTGAAGCAACTGGATCATTTGTAGTATAGAGTGTCCAAAATTTAGATTTGGCTGGTTGCTTCCTCATGGTGTCTGTGTAATTTGTGCCTCTGTCCCCTCCTGGTTGAATTTAGATTATAATTCAGTTAAAAACTGAGGGCCATAGCAATTCTCCTGCTAGGTATATACCCAAAAGACTTGAAAACAGGGATTCAGATCCTTGTAAGCCAATGTTCTTAGCAGCATTATTCACAATAGCCAAAAGGTAGAAACAATTCTAGTGTCCATCCACAGATGAGTGGTATATCCATACAATGGGATATTACTCAAGCATATAAAGGTATGAAGTGCTGGTACATACTACAGCATGGATGAACTTTGAAAACATTATCCTAAGTGAAATAAACCAGACACAAAATGACCAATATCGTATGATTCCACTTATCTGAAAGATCTAGAATAAGCAAATTCATAGACACAGAAAGATGATTCGAGGTTATCAGGGCCTGGGGGAAGAGGGGAATGGAGAATTATTGCTGAATGGGTACAGAGTTTCTGTTTAGAGGGATGAAAAACTTTTGGTAATGGATGGTGGTGATAGCACAATATTGTGACTGTAAGTAAGGCCACCAAATTGTATACTTAACAATGGTTAAAATGACAAATTCATGGTATATATATGTTACTGCAATTTTTAAAAATTGACTTAAAAAAGCAAACAAAAAACCTGAGGGTCAATTTAATGAAGAATCACACAATGAAAGTCAAATACATCTGTGAGCCAGATTCAGCCCAGAGCTGTCATTTCGCAACCTCTGCCATAGATAAAGGCTTTGCCCAGGGAGAAGTGGAGGCCTGGTCCCTCCTGGCCTGGGGTACAGGCTGCAGCCCCCATCTCTGTGGCCCCTAAAGTCGAGTGGGAGGCTGGAGGGCTGTGTCAGAAGCCCGGTGGGGTGCTAAGAGGCTTTGCTTTCGGCAGCTGGAGCAATTCAAGAAGGACAACATGGACACAGGCTTTGGGTCGGGCACCCGGGCCCTGGAGCAGGCCCTGGAGAAGACGAAAGCCAACATCAAGTGGGTGGATAAAAACAAAGAGGCGGTGCTCAGGTGGTTCACAGAAAACAGCAAAGTCTCTGATCCTTAAAGTCACATGGCCCCCGTGCAAGATGCCTGGTGGGTCTGTCCCAGGGGCCCTGGCAGGGTCCCCCACCCCCAGAGCCTGAGGCACCAGTGACCTCCCCTCAAGGACAAAGTCTCCAGCCAGTGGGGCAGCCTGGTTCCTGATGTCCCAGCACCTGCCCCTCATGCCGACCCGCCCCAGCCCTGGCACCCAGTGTCCAGGGCCTTGGGACTGATCTCAGGGAAGCCCAGCTCCAGGCCCAGGTGAGCAGAGCCCTTGATGGACAACCTTGGAGGGACTGGGGGCCGCCCTGTGCCTTCTCCCACCTTCCCATGAAGACCTCAGAACCTGTGAAATCAACAGGGTGCCAGATCTGTATATTTTTTTTTCTAAGAGAATATGCAAATAAAGGATTTCTAGATGAGCTTCTTGACTCATTTCTAAACTAAAGCAGGAGTGGGCCTGCACAGAGCTGTGGAAACTGGGATGGAGGGAACCTGGGGTATATGGGGAGCAAAGTGGGGGAGCCTGGGACCCCAGAGAACACAGGAGAGGAGAGGCACCTGGCCTGCTGGTCCTTCCTGCAGGCGGGCGGGGTGGCCCGTGCTGCCTGCGGTACTCATCTCATCCAAACTCCTGCAGCAGGCTCAAGACACAGGGTGCTGGGGAGCCAAGCGGGGGTAGAGGTCAGGCACTCACAGGGCACAGCGGTTCCCACAGTGGGGAGAACTGGGCTGGCATGGTCCCAGGCATAGAGCAGGTCCTAGTAGAGGATGGGCTTTTCCAGAAAGCAGGAGAGCAGCTGGGTTTTGCACTTGCCCGCCTAGGAGACAAGGGAAGAGGGGTGCTGGCTGGGCCCCTCTCTCTGCACTACAGCTGGCACACCTGAGACCAGGTCTGAGAAATGGAGGTGGGTGGGGAGTGGGCACAGTGTCCGTGCAGTGAAGGCAGCAAGCCCCGGGCCCAAGGCATAGCCAGGGCATAGCCCACCACCTACCAGGTGTGGGAGGGTGGGTGGCTATTGATTTGTAAACTGTAAAGCGGCCTGCACCCTTGAGGAGTGCGTGTTTTCAAGAGAGCCGCAGGTCCTTGTGGGTCACCTCCACGTTACACCCACACCAGGCCTGGTTCCAGATGCCAGCTCAGCCACGGAACAAGTGAGCGCACCCCTCAAGCCTGGTTTCCTCTGACCCGAGGAGGAGGACGGGAAGTACCGGGCAGGGCTGGTGTGGAGATTTAAGGCGCATTATGGCGCATCATTGCCTTGCCGTCACCGTGAGCCGGGTCTCCTGGCTTCCAGACCCCTCCTGCCCTGGCCCCTTCCTGCGGGTGAGAAGCTGGACCGCCTGGGGAAGTGAGGACCTCCCCACCCCCCACCCCACTGCTTCCCGCACTTCAAAGCAGGGGGCGGGCTGGGGCTGGGGCCAGCGCGCTGGTGGGTGGCGCCTCCACCCACCCGGACACTGCTCTAGGCGCGCCCCAGGGTAAGCGCCCCTCGGCCCCCTCCCCAGAGCCTCTGGGCCGGGCCTTCCTGTCGCCAGTGCCCAGCAGCTGCGGCTGGCACTTGGCCTTCTGGGGACTGGCGGGCAGGCCCCCTCGGTGGTCCCCGCTGGGGAGGGGCCGACCCTGCCATCTCAGGCCCGGCTGGAGCCTTCAGGGCTCCGGGGGACACCGTGGGGGCTGCGGGCCCCAGTGCCTGCTGCTGGCCTAAGCGGTTTATGCGCATTATCTTATTTAGATCTCCACAGCCCTGCCGGATAAGGACTGGCTCCATCTCAGGTTTACAGATAAGGAAACTGAGGCTCTGGTTGGTGAAGAACTAGAACTAGTACCCAGGCTGCCCAGGGCACCCAGAGCTTGACACCAGCCTGCAGAATGTCAACGGAGGTCACGAGAGGCTGGAGAAGAACCTGGGCTGCCCACGCTGTCCAGTGCCGTCTGCCAGGGTACTGAGGGACAGGCGGCAGGCAGCTGCCCTGGGGTGCCCTCCCCCACTTCCCCAGGCCCCCCAATCCTCTGGAGGCTCTTCAGGGACTCTGGGGGCTGAGGGTCTCAGCCTAGCCGAGACAAGCTTTCAGCGTGGCCTGGATCTAGGCCAGGCATGTCACGGCTCTGAGCCTCAGTTCCCCCATATGTGAACCTGGCGTGTCCTCTTCATTGCAGGGTTGTTCAAGGCCTGGGTTTGGTCCTCAATGAGTGCTCGGTCTCTTACAGATGGTGGCTGGGGGCCCCAGGAGGAAGGTGTGGGGGGACCAGTAATCCCAGGTGGGCGCCAGCATTGTCAGCCCCCCCCTCCCGTGCCAGACACTGGGCAGAGAGGTGCAGCCACCAGCAGCTTGCCTGGGAGGGCCCCACTGTTGGGAGGCGAGGGGTCACTGCTCCTGAGAGACAGGGCTGAGCCTTCTCTCCCTGAGGACGAGGACGGGGGCATCTTGCCAGGTGAGCCCAGATGAAGGCAAAGCGGGCAGCTGGGACCGGGGTGCAGCCTGCCCATTCCCTTGGCCCCTGCCTCCAGCAGCATCCAGGCTGGCTTCCAGGCAACTCCAGCTGGCGTGATGGGACTCCGCCTTTGAACTTCTCAGACGACATGTCCAGGGGAGCTGGGAGAACAGGGCTGCCAAATTCCAGAGAGCCTCATCTGGCTGCCGCTCCCTTACAGGGCCTTGGAGCTGGGAGCGTGGCTGTGACCATCAGGCTTCAGCGGGGCTGGGGAGGGGTGTAGACACCCTCTGCCCCTCCTCAGCGGGAACTGAAGGAAAGAGGCGGCATGGTTCAGTTCTGCCTTCTGTGCAGACGCCTTGGGAAACCGTAGAGTCTCGGGAAGGAGAGAGCCCTGGCCTGGGCGTCAGGAGGCCTGACCTCCACGCCTAGCTGGGGGGTGCATGCCCCTCCCTGGGCCTCGGTTTCCTCAGCTGTATGAGGAGGAGGTAAGAGACACCCAGCACTCCCAGACCTGCCTGGGCTTCAGAACCCCAGGGCCCTGCCCCGTGCACTGAGCCACACGCTAGGGTGAACCGGAGGGCTCAACCTGCAGCCAGGCTTGGGAACACTGCACTGGCTCCTCTCTTACGGAGGGCTTATTGAGGACTCACTATGTGCCAAGCATAAGAATGCTGACCGTTTCCATTTCACAGCTGAGGAGACGGAGGCTCAAGGAGGTTTTGTAGTTTCCCAGGGGGTGGGGGAGTATTTATGCAGAACGGGTGTAGCTCAGTGGTTGAGCACGTGCTTCGTGTGTACGAGGTCCCAGGTGGTTCAATCCCCCATACCTCCTAAAAAAAAAAAAAAAACCTTTATTGAATGACAGCATGTCTAACTCTAATTTGTGGAGTTTGCCCAGTTTTAAAAGCCGAGCAGAAGGTGCATCCAGGTCAGTGGGGCCCTGCTGTCTGTCTCCGCTGTAACCTTATCCTTCCAGCTGTAGCTGACAGCACCTAAGGACAGCAGGCCCTGGGGTAGAAACCAGAACCCACAACTTCTAGAAGGTTGGAGGAGGAAGTCACCTAGGCCAATTCCTCCTTTAGCAGATGGGGAAACTGAGACCCAGAGAGGGACTGATTTGCCTGATGTCATCGTGTTGCTGGATTTTCTCTAGGTTCTTGGCTTAGGTACAAAAAATGAATTTTAAGTCCAAGGCAGTTTCGTTAGGCCAGCAATTTATTTAAAAATGCAGAGAAGAGAAATGGGAGAAAATAACAGATTATGGGTCCCAGGTAGAGAGGAAGTTGCTGAGAAGTGATAAAGAGGGCTGATTTACAGACTACAGTTTCCCATTACAGATTACAAATGCCCAGGTTTACTTGGGTGCTGATCCAGGCAGGGCAGGGGGAGCAAAAGGCAGGAACAGGGGATAGTTTGGCTTTGGTGCTTGCCTTTTAAACTATTAGTTATTCTGCCCTTTTGCTAATGACAGGGGAGGAGTCCCAGCTGTTTGCTGTTTTGATTGATTACCCTACCCCTCAATCCCCGGGGAGGGCCCAATGGTAAGGCCCCATGGAGAATATCCCTGGCTTCTCCTTGATTCTGAAGGAAATCTCATTCCGAATGGGAGTTCTCAGAAGGGTCTCCCAGCAGCCGTCTTGTGGGGTATTCGCAGCCACGGATATTTCCTGCAGATTCCAGACCCACCTATTGATCCTAATCTACTAGCCTGCCTCAGTAAGGTTCATCAGCAGGCAACAGGCTGCCAGGCAGGGTCACCTGGGAGGCCCCCGGATGACTGAGAGCTCCCAGCGCTGAAACAGGCAGCTCGGGCTCTGGCCTTCCTCCTTCCCCTCACCCTGGACTGTTACAGTACCTCTGGGCCGGCCCTCCTACCTAGCTCCATTCTCTGTGAAGCAGCCGCAGGCCCTAAGAAGTGGCTCTGGCCAGCTCACCCCTATTCCCAACCCTTCAATGTTTTTCCATGACCCAGGAAAGAGTCTCCAAATGTTTCATCGTGTTAGGGGCGCTCCTTACAAACTCACTTCTGAGCTCTTTTTCCAACTCTATTCGTCACTGTTCCCCATGACCTCTATGGTGCTAGCTGCTTCAGATTACTCGCTGTTTTTCCTGGCTCTTCTACAGTTCCTCTTGGCAAACTCTTGCACATTCGTCAACACCCAGCTCCAAGGTCACCTCTTCTGCAATGTTCCCTTACCTCACAGCCAGCAGATACAAAGCAAAGTCACCACCACCGATTGTTCCCAAGCCCATGGCAGCCTTTCCCCAAGGTCCTGGAGGGGCCTTTTATTTTTATTCAAGACAGAAGCAATCAAAGCAGCTAGGACTAATTGATAACTCAGGAATGAAACCACATTATCAGCGCCCCCTCCACTAGGCCACCACGTGCACCTTAAACTCCCATCCATCCCTGTAATGCACCTGTTAGTTGGGGAATGTTTTATTTCACAGCACCTAATGCTGGGCCTAGCACAGAAGCCAGGCAGCCAAGCAAGTATCCTTTGAAAAACGTTGCTATAATTGTGCAAGAGCGCTAAATTGCAGGCCCTGTCTGGCTGTCCATAGCCGCATGTGCCTACCCCATGGGTTGGCAGAAATGTGCCCAGAAGGCTGGACAAGGGCTGAGGTACGTGGACAGGCACAGCAGGCCAGGCGGAACCCCTGGCCCAGGGGCCCAGGCACAATGAGTGTTGTCAAAGTGACATGTGAGGGCCCCATGTCAA
The DNA here is from genome assembly GCA_026826555.1 of Tolypeutes matacus. Lineage (NCBI taxonomy): Eukaryota > Metazoa > Chordata > Mammalia > Cingulata > Chlamyphoridae > Tolypeutes > Tolypeutes matacus. The sequence continues at coordinate 1,246,654 of JAKSZT010054540.1, forward strand.
CCTTGGCAGGCCTGGATTCAGCGTGTGGAAGGGCAGCACGACTTGTTCTCCACAAGATTGGAGCATTTCTCCTTTTAAAGAGGCTATAAAAACCCAGACCGATAGAAGAAAAACAGACCAAACCAAATATTTTTGTTTTAATAAGTAAAAAAAATTCTAAGCATAGAAGCTTCTGGCCAATTGTCACCAAGAAGCAGAGCATGAGGCCTGCCCCCTGCACCCACTCACCCACCAGTCAGCCTGGCCTCCTCTGTGGGGGAGCAGCCCTGGTCTGCAGGGCACTGGGCATTCTGGGGTGCCTAGGTGTACAGGGCTCTGTCTGGCCCCACTCCAGCAGGGAGGCTGTGCACTACCTGTTTCACACACTGCTTCCAAGTAAGACATCACTTGGAAAAAGGGATCCTTGGCTAAAGGAAAGTTTGCAAACCACTGCAGAAGCAAAAGAGGAGGGTACCCACACAACATGCCTAATTCCTGCCAGAAAACGGGCAGGCGAGGCTGTCAGTAGAAAATGCCCAGGCTGGCCCCTTCCAAATCTTCTTGCCAAAGTTCAGGGCAGCCACTGAGCTGCAGGCCTGAGCTCTGGGGAAGGCTTGCTTCACTGAGCTGGAAGGTAGGGCCCAGTTCCTGGTCCTCAGAGCCAGGGTGCACCTCTGCACTGGGGTCCCAGCAACCCCACTGGGTCTGAAGCTGGAGTCTCTGGCAGACTGGGTGGGACAGGGGGGGTGGGGTTCCCAGCGACAGACAGGACTCTGGAGACACAGAGACACCCTGCAAGTGAGAAAGAGCAGGTGGTTAGTGGGTCACTGCCCATTGCCCAGAGGTCCTGAGCAGGGGTGTCCCCCGGTGTGTGGCTGCAGCTTGTGGACATCCTGGTCATGGATGCAGTGAGGCACACTGGTTGGGAGTATGGGCTCTGGGGCTACCATGGTCTGGGTTCAAATCCCAGCTCATTAGCCACGAGACCTCAAGAAGCTTCTTTTACTCAGTGTCCTCATCTGTAAAATGGGGGTAATAATAATAGCTATTTCTTAGGGTGCCAGGTGCACAGTAAGTACTCAGTGTCATCTACTAATAGGATCTTTATGGAGGTATGGAACCTCAAGTGTGACTGAAGCTTGAAGGAAACACAAAGGCCACCAGCTCCAAGGCCACCTACGCAGGAAGCTCTGTTCCCAACCCTAACCCTAGTCGGTGAGGGAGCACTTGAAGAGCATTTCCTGACAGCGCCCCCGCTGCCTTCCACCCTGGCCCGACAAGCGAATCCCAAGGTTCCCTATTCCTCTTCGCAACAGGTGTGGAGGGTGCTGAGGTTGGGGGTGGGGGGTTGGGGTGGCCTTAACTCCCCTGGGCGCCACCTCTTCCCCAAGGTTAGGGACCCTTCCATCTTCCCTCAGCTTCTCTTAACCAGGGTTGGGCAGATGACCCGAGATCTAAAAAGAATGAGACTGCAGCCTGGGGACTACCCATGCCCTCCGTCTCCAGCTGCGGCGAGGGGACCGCCCCAAGGCCTCCGCGTGTACCTGGCACACAGCAGCCAGCTCCGAGGGCGCGGGGGATGGCGTCCAGGGCGCGGCCGGATTCCTGGGCTCCGGGGATGTCTGCGTCTCGGGACAGGCTTGAGGCGTCGTCCAAAGAGCCGCGTCTGGCGCGCTCCCTCGGGACAGATACCCGGGCGACAGCATCCCAGCGCAGTAAGGGGGTGTCACCCAGGGGTCTGTGTCGGGGACCTGGCTCCCCAGGCGCTCGGGCGCTGCCAGGGCCCCGTGACAGGCGGGCGGGGACCCCCAGCACGCGGCCGCGCTGGCCGCGGGTCCCGAGCCCCGGGCGCGCGCCTGCGTCTGCGCGTGCGCGGGGCCGCCGTCGGGGCAGAGCGGGCAGCCCTGAGGCGACGCGGGGTAGGGGCGGCGCCGGCGCCGGCGCTGCAGGCCGTCGTCGCTGAGGCCCAGCACGGCCGACAGGTGGCCGATGTAGCGGATGGCCAGGCGCAGCGTCTCGATCTTGGTCAGGCTCTGGCCGGCGGGCGCCACGGCGGGCGGCAGAAAGCGGCGCAGCTCGTGCAGCGCGCGGGCGAGCGTGCGCATGCGCAGCTTCTCGCGCTCGCTGGCGCTCTGCCGCTGCCCGCCCGCCGGGCCGGTGCGCGCGCGTCTGGGCGCCGTCGAGGCGGCCTCCGCGGCGCGGGCGCTGCGGGCTGGGGGCCCGGGCTGCGAGGCCCCGCGGGTGCCGTCGCAGGGGCACGAACCGGACGAGTCCGAGGAGGAGGCCGGGGATGTGGAGTCGGAGTGGCCGGCCCAGCCCCAGCCCTGGAGGAAGATCCAGTGGTCACGGCCCGGGAGGCTCTGCGGAGGAGGCGACTGGGCCATGGCCGGGGCTGCGCGCTCTGGGAGGCTGGGCCTGCCACCTCCAGGCCTGAACTTTTATCCGGGCCAAAGGTGCGAGGTGGCCCCCCGCCATGTTACAGAGAGGTGTCAAAACCCACAGAGCCCAAGGAAGGTCCGGGCAGGGGGGCCCTGGGAAAGCGGGCCCATTTGCGGAGGTGTGGATTCTGACTCCTCCGGGGCTCTAATGGAGGCTCCTGCAGCCCGGGAAGTGTGGGAGGGACAATTCGCATCTGGATGGAGCTGCTAAGCTTCTCACCGTGCTCCCACCACCCCGCCCCATCCACTGCGCGGGGCGCGAGTGCCCAAGAGCCAGACAACGGGGGACAATGCAATACTAGGGGGGTGGCCAGATATCCGGCCTTCGAGTGACTCATACTCCCCACTCTACTCCGGCAAGCAATGGCAGCCTCTCATCACCAGCCCCCCGGGGGTGGGAGTGGGGGGCTGTATCCAGTAATTTCCACCCAGTGCCTAGGAGTGTGCGGGGTAAGGCACCAAGACAAGCCCCTGGGGTGGGGTGGGGGCGTTGGCTGGGCCATGCAGGTGGTCCTTTATGTGGTTCCAGAACCTCCAGCTGCTGATTTGCCATCATCTCATGCCCACAGTCTCAGTTTCTCCCCCTGAAGAATGGGGTGCAGTGGGTGATGTAAAATGGGGGAATGTGAGTCTTAGAGCCAAGCAGGCCTGGGTCATACCCGCGTTTGTGTGTCCTTGGGGAAGTCATTTGCCTTCTCTGAGGCTTGGATTTTCTTAATATAACAATAATAAAAAAAAATACCTACCACCTCTGATGGTTGCTGGTACTAAGTGGAATGAAATGGTCCATGTAAAGCACTTAGTATGGGCCGGGTAACTGAGCTGAATGTTTGCTACCATTATCTTTTAAAGAAGATACTGACATCTCAGGATGCTTGTGGGCATCGTTCATTTCATTCCTATTTGTTTAGCATCTGCTAAGTGTTAGGCATACCAGGGCGAACAAGCTAGCCATGGTCTTTGCTCTCATGAGTTTTCAGTCTTGTGCAAGAGACAAGTGGACAGGCCATTAATATAACTAGCAGCTCCACCACTAACTAGCTGGGTGCTCCTGGATAGGACCCTTAATCTGCCTAAGCCTGAGCTTCTTTCTATAAAACAGGAATAGTAATTATAGCATCTACTCACAGGACAGTTGTGAGCTATAATTGAGATAGTAAAGTTTGTGAAGTAAAAGCTCTTACTCATCAGCTACAATCACAATTTAAAGGAGGTATCGATGCCCTGTGTGAACTCTGGGGAAAGGCTGAACCCAGAGGCTAACACCGAATGAGAGCCAGGGATGGTATAGGACGAGACACAGCCTTGAACCATGAGCAGGACTGGGTAGGCAGAGGCACGTGGCGGGCATTCCAGGTATGGGACCTACATAAGCAAAAGCCAGGCAATGGGACCTTCCAAGGGGCTGGAGGAATAGGGGGCAATGGTGGTGCATACAGGGCCAGGCTGAGTTGGTGTTTAATTCCAAGACATTGGGGAGCCGTTCGGGCTTTTGAGCAGATGTGTGACATTTTAAAAAGTCAATAATCAATAACACAAAGCCAACATGACAATGATGTTTAGGAATAGTTTAGCCGGTACCACCGGAAGTGGTGACTAGCCTGGTTATCTTGTTTTTAAAAATTAACTTGTAAGTACACGAATTACATAACCAATACATTCTCCTTGTAAGAAATGGAAGTGTTGCAAACAAAGCTGGGTTCCTTTAACCATCCCCTTTAACCCCTCCCCAGAGGTAATGTGGTCAGCTTGTCTTGTGTCCTTCCAGGCCTGGTCTGTACGTTTACATAAACGTACCCTTAGAGAACACCTAGTGTCCATGAGGTTACCTCATGGCACATGGTATAAACCAGCCTGTAACCTGGTTTTTTGTTTTGTTTTGTTTTGTTTTTTAATTAGAGAAGTTGTAGGTTTACAGAAACCATGCAGAAAATAGAGAGTTCCCATTTTGCAATTGTGTGGTACCTTTGCTACAATTGATGAGGGAATATCACTATAATTGTACTGTGCACTGTAGTCCATGGTTTACACTAGGGTTCTATGTGTCGTACAGTCCTGTGTTGCTATTGTTTTTAATTTTTATTCTAGCAACATATACCATCTAAAACTTTCCCTTTTAACCACATTCAGATACCGTGTGTGACCATCGCCATTATACATTACCAAAACTTTCTCATCGCCCCAAACAGAAACTCTGCACCGATTAAGAATGAGCTCCCCATTCCCTACCCCCAGCCTAGCCCTTGGTAACCTGTATTCTAGTGTCTAACTCTGTGAGTTTGCTTATTCCAAGTATTTCCTATCAGTGAGATCATATATTTGTTCTTTTGTGTCTGACTTATTTCACTACTACATGACATCTTCAGGGGTCATCTATGTTGTGTTTGATTTTTTTTTTTCCAACAACATGTCTTAGAGTATTCCATGCTAGGACATATTTAGCTGACTCAGTTGTGTGTGTGTACGTGCATACAAATTTGAACTATGGATTATATACAAAACAAAGCCTTCATCATGGTGATTTAAATGTTCATCCATTTAAATCATAGAGGATAATTTGAACTGGAAAAAAAAAGGATAAATGGCAGGAGATGCAGATAAACCTTCCATGATGAACTTACATCACTTTCTCCTTCTTAGAACTTATTTTAAAATATATTGGAGGGAAGCGGCTGTGGCTCAATCAGTAGGGCTCCCGTTTACCATATGGGAGGCGCCGGGTTCGGTTCCCAGGGCCTCCTGGTAAAGGCAAGCCCGCTCGAACGGTGTGGTTAGCTGACCCAGCGAGCACAAGCAGCAAGGGGGGGATAAATGAATAAATAAATAAAATCTTTAAAAAAAATAAAAAATAAAAATAAAATAAAATATATTGGAGAACATTTTCCCATGTTACCATTCTAACATGATGATGAAGTTGTAATTGGCATTTGAATAATGCCGGTCAGGATTACTGTTGTTCAGTTTATTTTAGCTGTTATGAATTAGGTGAAAATTTTAATTTGTATATATCACCAAAAGAAGATGGAATCAATTGACAATGACCTTGATTTCAAGCAGTCTTTCTTTGGAAGGAAGTAGTTACATTTCATGACTTAAAAGGATTTAAACAAAAGTAAAAATGAGGTCACTATTTCCTAAGGGCAATGGAGACTTATAAAACATCCAATCCTACCATTTTTAGGTTGAAATAATGGCAAGTGCAAAATTGCCATTGTAAAAATTGCCATTTTTACAGTGTAAAAAATGTACGTACATTTTTCAGTCATTTATTAGTCCAAGGCTGCACAGCACTAAAAAGTTCTTGACATACTATCAAGGAACTTGTTTCAATGTACTTGAAAGGTGAACAGAATGCATCAGGTTTCATATATTTTTCTTCAGCTGGATTCTGAAGTTTGGTATTAATATACTGTTTATGTTGCTCTTTCTGACTCTTAACTGCTGTATAATATTCCATAGCATAATCAGTCCCTTATTGATGTAGCTTAGCTTGGTTTTAGTTTTTGCCAAACAGCACTGCCTTGTGCATGAGCAGTGGAATGGCCTTGTGATCCCCTAGGAAGGCTCCACATATCCAAAATTACCCCTCCCCATCTTGAGTCACACTGGAGGGATTTCCTGTGAAAGGATTAGACAAAGACAATCCACCCCCCATACAAAGCCTTGTGCATGGTACATACTTCCCTTTCCTTTTTGGAAAGTCTAGATTGGGCTAGCCCAGAGCCCCGGGCCTATGCTGAGTATGGGATGTCAGAATGCAAGTTCTGGAAGGTGGAGATCTGGGCCTGGTTTGCTGTGGCCCCTGGGGCAGTGAGCTCATTGGCTCTTCTCCTGGCTGCTCAGCCAGGCTCTGTGAGCACTGGTGCACCCCGTTTGCCTGGCCTCACATTCCAGGAGGAAAACCAAAGTGGTCCCCACAGTGGGCCTCTTCTTAGCATGGGGACATGGTGTAGCTTAGTGGTTAGGAGGCCAGGCTGTGGAGCAGGCACCTAGTTTAGAGTCCCAGCTCCACCTGTGAGAACTTGGGCAACTTCACCTCAGTTTTCTCATCTGTTAAGTGGGGATTCTGATCTCCAGGGTAGTTGTTGGGGTACGGTAAGATAAAACGTGTCCCTGTGATTAGCACAATGCCTGTGTTTTGCTTATAGTAAGTTCAGGGACAGCAGAATGAAATGGGTAAAGGAATGGGTTGGATTGGGGGCCAAGAGGCTCATATCTCATCCTTGGCTCTGAAAGAAAGGAGGTGATTCCTTCCTTTCCTGGGAGTCACTCTAGCACCAGGCCTTGGGCATCCTGCTCTTCGCCCTCTCCTCCATCTCCAGCCCTTCCCCTCTATGGACCCACGTGGAGGTTACCGATCAGCACCCTTGCCTGTGGCACGGGTGACCAGAGCTGCAGTGCAGAGGTGGCGGGAGAGCTCAGGTGCCTGGAGCTGGAGCCATCCAGCCCAGCCGAGGCTAGGAAGTGGAGGATCCCACCCAACTTCTCGTGGCTTGGGTCCTGATCCCAGGTGCCTGTCCAGCTTGCCTCCAGCCCTGGGGACCTCAGATGGGTGTGGAGCCAGATGTTTACTCTGTCCTGGAGCCTGTTGCCAGTACAGGGCATGCCACAGCGAACAAGCTAGGCCTGGTCCTGCCATAGAGGCCCTTCGAAGTAGGCCTGCTCTATTTCTCTCCCCCTCATTTGACTTGCCTGTAAGAGGAGGGACTTCAATGGCTGTGTGTCCTTGGGCAAGGTGGTTAAACTTCTGGGCCTGAGCATGCTAAGCGACCCCAGATTCACCTCCCCTCCTCCCTGTGATAGGAGGATGTGTTGGCTAGATCAGGGAAGCATGGTCGTAGAATGTGTGTGGAATCCACGACTGTGCCACACAGCATCCTTCTCATTTTTTTCTTTAGTAGTAGGATTTTGTATAATGTGGATGGTAGTATGCCAGCCTCTCTCAGATGGAATGGCCAGTGGGATGTTAGTAGAAGTCATTGGGAGCAGATGTGACTCTAGCAGTTGAGCACCCACCTCCCACATGGGAGGTCCCGGGTTCGGTTCCCAGTGCCTCCTGAAAAAACAAAAACAACAAGCAAAACAAATGAAAAAAAACAACTCAGCGAAGCTGATGTAGCTCAGTGGTTGAGTGCCAGCTTCCCACATACAAGGTCCCAGGTTCAATCCCTGGCCCCAGTACCTAAAAAAAAAAAAGTCATTGGATAGGGTTTCTGGGAAATCTCTTTAAAGAGATTCAGCAAAGAGATACACTCCTGTAGCTCTATGCCTTTATGTTTTCTTCCTACCTGGAGAACAGATGTGATGACTGGAGCTTCAGCAATCATCTTGTAATGCTGAGGCAATCTTAAGGCAGAAATCCACACACTGAGGATGGTGAAGCAGAAAGTAGCTTGAGACACTGGTGACAACATGGAGGTGCTGTACTAGCCCTGTACTGCCCACCTCTGAGTTTCTTTAATGTAAGAGACAATAAACCATCTTTAAGCCACTTTCATTTTGGGTGTCTACTCAGTCAAACACAAATTCTATCCATATAATAAGGAAGTTCTTAGTTCCCTTATCAACAAATAGGCCATGTGCAGTGAATGACAGTTCAGATAAGTGAATTCACAACAGATTCAGTGTTCTGGATAGATGTTCACCCATCTCTCATGATGTTCCACAGGCTTGTCATCAGCAGCATTACAACATTTTTAAAAAGTTTTCATTATAGTAATGTGTACAACTCGAAATTTCCCATTTTAACCACTTTCAAGTGTACAATTCGGTGGTATTAATTGCATTTACAATATTGTTAAGATGGATCAACATCCATTACCCCAACTTTTTTTTAAAAATCGATTTTTAAATTTTTGAGTGTAGTTGTAAGTTTACAGAAAAGTCATGCTGGAAGTACAGAGTTCCCATACATACCACACACACACCCTAGTTTTCCCTGTTATTACCATTTTGCATTATGCATTAATGTGGTACCTTCATTACAATTGATGAAACAGCATTATAGCTGTATTAGTAACTAATGTCCGTACATTACATTAGGGTTCACTCTTTGTGTTGTACAGTTCTACAGGTTTTTTCTGAAAAATGTCATAACGTATAGAACATAAAAGTTCCCACGTTAACCACATCCAAGTGTACAATTCAGTGCCATTAGTTACAGTCACAATCTTGCGCTACCATCACCACCACCCCTAACCCACCTTTTTCGTCACCTCAAACATTAAGCAATAATCCCCCTTCCACTCACTGCCTAGCCCTTAGTAATCTGTCAACTGCTCTCTGTCTCCATGACTTGGCTTATTCTAGGTATTTCATATAAGTGAGATGATTGCAATATCTGTCTTTTTGCCTGGCTTATTTCGCTCAACATTATGTCTTCAGGATTCATCCATGTTGTTGCATGCATCAGAGCTTTGTTCCTTTTTATGGCTGAATAATACTCCATCGCATGTACGTACCACTTTTTGTTTACCCAGCCATCTGTTGGTAGATACTTGGGTTACGCCCATCTTTTGGCTGTTGTGAATAACGCTGCTATGAACATTGGTGTACAGATATCTATTTGAATCCCTGCTTTCTTCTTTGGGGTATATACCTAGAAATGGGGTTGCCAGGTCATATGGCAATTCTATGTTCAATTTTTTTGAGGAACTGCCAAACATTATAATCTTGAATGAAGGTACGGACTGATCTAATTTAGGTTAAGACCCAAATCTAGGAAGTGAATTGGGCAATGGCCTGCATTTAAAGAGAACTTGACATGCTGGAACAATCCATCAGATCTAATGTGGTGGAATTCAACAGAGCCATATATACCTTCCCTCCAAGTTCAGGGCCGGAAGCACGTGTGGAAAGGACATGGAGTCGTAGCCTGCACAGGAGTCAAGAGGGTGTGAAAAGCAAATGAGGTAGGGAGTCTTCAGCCAAGCAGGTGATGATGGCCCCTTGTCCCTTGGGCAGAGTGGGCTATACCCAGAGTAAGTGGTCAAACCTGGGACTTCAGTGTATGAGGGATGGAAAAACCCTAGCTCAGGAGAGGGAGGAGGGTGAGGAGGCTCAAATTGAGCCAGGTCACCAGAGAAACAGCTGAAGGACTTTGGAGGTGTTTAGTCAAAAAAGAAAAAAACAAAAACAAAACTTTGGGGATGTGATAGTCATCGCCAGAGGCCCACAGGTGGATACTTTAGGAAGAATCTGAAGAACTTTCTAAGACTGCAGTTGGCTGAAATCAGAGGGGCTGTCTTGTGAGGAAGTGAGCGCCCTGTTTCCGGGGGTGATCAAGAAGACGCCCTTACTTATATGAAATAACTAGAATATGCAAGTTCACGGAGACAGAAAGTAGAGTACGGGTTACAGGGTAGGGGGAGGGAGAAAGGGTGTCGGGTCTCTGAGGTGGTGGGAAACTGTGATAATGGGTGATGGTGATGCCGCACAATATTGGGGATGTGATTAATGCCACTGAATGGAATGCTTGGGCGAGGTGGAGCTGGGAGATGTTATGTTGTATGTGCTACTGCAATTTAAAAGAAGAAAGAACAACTAAAGGGACAATGACAATTAAATGCAATACATGATCCTGGACTTGATCTAAAAATGGAAGAAAAAAAATACCCAAAAGGATATTATAAGGAAAACTGGAAAAAAAGTGGAATATAGACTGTAAGCTTTATGTAGGTGTTCAATTTCTTTAACTTAATCATTGTAGTTCATGTGATTACATAAAATATCCTTGTTCTTAAGAAATATACATGCAAGTATTAAGTGTTCAAGGATCGTGATGTATGCAATCTACTCTCAAATGTTTAGAAAAGAGATGATGATTGATAGATAGATAGATAGATAGATAGATAGATAGATAGATAGAAAGAATAATAGAACAAATGTGGCAAAGTATTTCAAGTTGGTAAATTGAGTATCTGGGTAGGGGATTTTTTTTTTTTCCCCCAAGATTTTATTTATTTATTTATTTACCCCCCCCCTTGCTGCTTGTGCTTGCTGTGTCCATTTGCTGTGCGTTTTTCTGTGTCTACTTGCCTCCCTTTGTTGGGTCGTCTTGCTGTGTCAGCTCACTGCACCACACGGGCGGGCTTGCCTTCACCAGGAGGCCCCGGGAATCGAACCTGGGGCCTCCCATATGGTAAACGGGAGCCCTATCGATTGAGCCACAGCTGCTTCCCTGGGTAGGGGATTGTTGGGGATTGAATCATGCCCTCCACAAAAGGCACATTCAGCTCCCAACCCCTGGTCCTGTGGGTGTGAGCCCATTTGTAACCAGGACCTTGAAGATGTGATTAGTTGAAGTGCACCCAGACTGAATGAGGGGGCCTTAATCCAAGATGGCTGACATCCTTATACACAAAGAAACTGGACACAGAAAGGGAAGCCACTGGTTGCCAGAAGCTAGAAGTTACAGAACCCAGAAGAGAAAGGAGAAGACGCTGCCATGTGCATTGCCATGTGACGGAAGAGCCAAGGAACCCCAAAGGCTGCCAAGCCAGTCAGAAGATACAGACCCCAGAAGGAAGCAAACCTTCTAGGCTCTGAAACTATGAGCCAATGAATTCCTGTTAAGACAGTCACCGTATGGTATTTATCTTAGCAGCAGAGAAACTAAAATATGGGTATATTGGGGTTCTCTGTGTTATTTTTGCTCCATGTTTGCAACTTTCTTGTAAGTCTGAAATTATTTCAAAATTAAAAGTATTAAAAAAAAAACCCACAAAGACACAAGAGGCCAGACGGTTCCCCCTCGGCACATGCAGGTGCCAGAGTGGATGGCTGCTGTGGCTTCTGCCAGCACAGACACGCTCCAGGAAACAAGGGCATTGGGCCTGATGGCCACTGAGGCGCTTTCAGAGGTGAAGCCAGGAATCAGGAAGAGGACCGGAGCTGTGGTCTGTCCTGAGTGGAGGGCCCCAGGGAGAGCACAGCCCTCACCACACCCCCACCCCTTCTCCTCTGTGTGGGCAGCTCCGTGGCTCAGCTGGGCCTGCTCTCAAGCTGGGACCGCAAAGCCACCATTTCCTTTGGCCGGACTTGCCTGTGTGGCATGGGTCAGCTTGGTATGGAGAGGCAGGTGCAGCCCCCTCAACGTTCCTATTTTATAGGTGAACAGTCCCTCCCGACTTCCCAGGCCCCTGTGCTTGTTACCAACCAGCCCCAACCCACCAGCTGGGGCCCCAGGCCGGACCCCCGGTGCACTCCTTCAGCTCTGGTCCTGCTGGGAGAGTGTGTGTGTGTGTGTGGGGGGGGGGTCAGCCTGTCCTGTGCCTCTGGTCAAGCCTGTCCTTGGTGGGTCTAGCCTGGGCCTCATCCTTTATCACCACCCACCCCAGCAGGCACCTGGCTACCATGGCCCTGCCAGGAGTCCTTCACCTGCACAGACAGCGTGGGGTCCCCAGGGGCAGATCCAAGGGCCTGGAGCCAGGCCAAGGCCTGGCCACAGATCTCCTTTCCTTCCTTCCAGGGGTGGTCGGGCTGTGGGAACACGGGAGGGACGAGGGAGGCCGGTGGGGGCGGCAGTGCCGTGTGGTATTCTCATTACCAGCGAGCCGTGAGGGCCAGGCCTGCTCCCCCTTGGCCACTATGGCCGCCTTCACACCTCCTCTCTGCCTGTTGACACAACAGCCGCCTCCCTCAGGGCCGAAGGTGTCGACTTGGGAACAAGGGTGTGCAGGGGCCTCCAAAACAGCCCCACAGTAGGCCCCCTCAGAGACCCCAGAAAGCACTTGTGGGGTGGGGGCGGGAGGCCCAGGGAAGAGGTGGGCCTGTTTGCCTGGCAGGGGGATGGAAGGGCTCCAGCAGCCCTGGCCAGATCTCCTCCCCCACAGCCCAGTGTGGGTGACACTGGGCACAGCCGGGGACACCCCCCCCCAACAAGGACCTGTGGCAGAGCAGCCCCAGTGCCGTCTGGAGGCCCACACACTGACAGCCACCGGAGCAGGGAGCTTCCCTGACGGCGCCTGGGACAGGCCCCCACCTTCTGGGCTCTGGTTCCCTGTACAGACCCCATGACTGCGGCCAGTGTCCTCCCATGCTTGGAGGAGGAAACTGGGCCAGAGAGGTTCCATCACTTGCCCAGGTCCCCAGGGCCAGGACTTGAGCCCACTCGTGTCTCCTTCAAAGGCCAGCTACCCTACTGGGAGGCAATGAAGCTCCAGGCAGGCACGAGGGGCCGCAGGAGGAGGGAGGAGAGATCGGGGGAGGAGAGAGTCTGCCAAGTCTCCCAGGGGCTTGTGGTGACCTGGTGTAGTGGGAGCACACTGAAGACAGAGGTGCCTCCTGGTTGGGGCAATCAGGAGGGCTGAAGCTGCGGGATCCTCCAAGTGGGAAGCGGTGGGGCGTTCCTGGCAGAGGGAACGGTGTGAGCCAAAGTCTGCAAGCTGGAAGCCCAGGGCTAGTCTGGGAAATGCCAAGCTGCCAGAGCACGGGTGGGCCTGGACAAGCAGGTGGGAGCAGGCTGGGGCTGGAAAATCATGCTGAGTGAGGAATTTGGAATCTTATGGAGGCCAGGAGGTCCATGGACATTTTGAGGAAGGAGAGAAGTTGGAAGGTGAAGAGCTGGAGGCAGGAAACCAGTGAGGAGACTCCAGTTACATCAGGGCAAGGGCTGCACTAGTCGGGGGTGGGGACAGGGCTGACAAGGGGGAGAGAGTGGAGCAAGGTGGAAGAATGCGCCCCCTGTTGGCTGTGGGACGCAAGGGAGGGGCTGGGGGCCGCAGGCCTGGTGGAGGCCGCTCTGCTCTCCCTCCAACACGAGGCCAGAGAGGAAGGGACTGCAGCAACCCGGGGCTGCCCGGCCCAGGTCTGGAGCAGCGAGGCCCAGCAGAGGCAGCTCAGGCCTTGGGCAGCAGCTCTGGGCTCCTCTCCCCTCCTCAGCCTCCGCATCTATGAAATGGGTGTCACTGGCACGAGGATTCAGCAGAAATCATGTGTCAGGCACATGGGGCTCTGCAGTGTCACCTGCCTGCCTGCCCGGCTGGTGAGGAGTGGGCCTCTGACTCCCTGCAGCCCTTGGGAAGGACAAAGGAAGAGAACGAATGAGAGTGAGCTGCCCCAGGGACACGGGTAGTGCGTGGCAAGGCAGGGATTCTCACCCACGAGGGTCACCCTCCAGAGGGGTGGCCTAGCCTGTCTGAAGGTGGAGGCTTTGTAGATAATCGGCCGCAGACTCTGGCAGGGAAGACCCGGCCTTGCCAGCCTGGAATGCCGTGTAGCAGGACATTTTCCAGTGTTTCCCTCCCTCCCCTTCTTCTTTTCCTCTCCTTCTATTTATCTTTCTCCTTCTCTTTCTCCTTCTTTCTCTCTCTCTACCTCCCCCTCTATCTTTCTTTTTTCTTTATTACCAAAGCAATACATGCTCACTACAAAAAGCGAGAAAACATGGACCAGCCCAAACAAGGGAACTTAAAATGCCCACGGGCCCATCTTCTCTGAGAACCACTTTAAGCCCTTGGTCCATAGCACTGCAGTCTAACCTTTCCTAGGCGTCTCTACAAACACCCGAACCTCCAGACGAGGCCCCGAGAGAGAAAACACGCTGTTTTGTGACCAGCTTTTTCCCCTGACGCATCAAGGACATTTTCCTTATTAGTAGATGTATTTCTGGGATGACATTTTTTTATATATAATTTTTTTAAAGATTTATTTGTTTTTACTTTTTATCCATTTTTAAGCTCCCCCCCGCACCCGCCCCTGTTTTTGCTGTCTTGTGTCCATTCGCTGGGCAATTCTCTGTGTCTGTTTCCTGCCCTCTCTTCTCATCTTTCTCCAACTGTCCACTGGGATTCGATCCTGGGAACCTCTGATGTGGGAGAGAGGCGTTCTGCCACCTTTGCCACCTTAGTTCCTGGTTTTTCGGTGCGTCTTGTCTTGGCTCTCCCTTGTGTCACTCTCCTGTTACGTCATCATCATCTTGCTGCGCGGCTCAGCGGGGCCTGGCAGCCTGTGCGCCTTCTATATTTTTCTTTATTTTACCAGGAGGTCCCGGGGATCGAACCCAGGTCCCCCCATATGGGGAGACGGACGCCCAACCATTTGAGCCACATCCACCCCCCCAGGGACGACGGTTTTAAGGCATGCCTAGCACTCGGTCGGGCGATGGTCACAGCTTAGTTCTCTGGTGTACATTGAGATGCCTTCACATTGTTCACTGGTCCATCCTTAGTACCTACATTTTAAAATTGCTTTTAAATTGCATGTGATAAATGTAAATATTCCAGATAAGATGAAAGCGCCCTTGGCCACCCCTCAGAACCAGGCCTGCCCTCAACGGCCCACACCAGATACCCCTATTCTATTCTGTTCTATCCTTGGTGTGTACCCCAAGCCTTGGCCCAGGCACTGACACACACATCTACAGTAGACCCTAGAAAAGAGGCACTGTCATGTGATGGCTGTCCGTGAAAGGGGCTGTTTTACAGATGTTTGTTTGGTTTGTTTTTTTTTTTATGTGTGTCATTGGTTGTCATGCCAATTAGATTTTTCTGTGACTTAGTTCTGACACTCAGTGATATGTCTTAATTTACACCTTTAATCTCTTCTAATTAGGATAAATCCATCAGGGGCACTGCTGGGCAAAGGACCTTGGGGAGGCTGTTTTGAAGCCTCAGGCTAGCTCCACTGAGCCCCCCAGGTGGGTGGTTGAGGATGACCCCAGCTCGTGCCCACACCCCTGGGGCGGGCAGGGGGTGGGGGCTTCATCCCCAGGGGTGAAGACTTGCTTGGCTCAGGCCAAGGGCTGGATCTTGGATTGCTTTTTGAGGCAGACATCCGGGCTAAGTCAATCTCACCTTAGGTTTTTGGCACATAATCGGCACTGACCAGAGAACAGCCTTTTCCTGTTTATTTTTTTATTTTTTGGTATTACCTGTTAAGCCTTATCCCCTTCCCCTACATGTCCTCCAGTCTACTCCAGGGACATCCCCCTTCACTCCCCCAGTCCTGCCCAGGTGTCCCAGCACAGTCCTGGGGTCCCCTCTACTCTTTATTGTTCTGATGTCAGACTGCCCCAGGGGGGTAGGGGGGGCTGCCGTGGGGCAGGAGGACGCCAGCTGGCCAAGCACCTGGATCACCCCAGGGCCTCGGTTTCCCAGCCGCAGGCCCTGCACCCCTCCTGCCGGCGCTGGTCGCTGTCCTGGCACCTCGCCCTGCTCTTGTGAGGGGGCAGCAGGGGAAGGGGCGGGGCGAGAAAGGGCCTGAAACCTGTGCGTCCTGGAGGGACTGGTGTGGGAGGGAGAGGATTAGCTGTGCAGGCCGGGCAGGCCCCCAAGTTGGCAGCTGAGCTGGGCCTGCAAAGCTTCACTGAGAAGTTGACAGGGGCACGGAGCCCGGGGCAAACCCTACCTTGAGTTTCGGTCACCTTATGGTCTGACTTTTATCTGCCTGCACTGCTCCAAGCAGGTGTGTGGGGAAACCTGAGCCCTGCTTGGTTCCTACGCCCTGAGCCTGTCCCGCCTTCTTCATCTTTTTTGTGTCCTGTCCTGTTTTGCCACTGCATGCTTTTCCCAGTGGACAAATGGGCAAACGGGTCCAGAGAGGGCAAATGGCCTGTCTGGAGTCACAGAGCCCATCTTCTTAAGCCAGCCCCAGCATTCCTGACACATCTACCTTGCTTCTAGTGCCCCCACCCCCCACTGGCCCTACCCCCAGAAAAATGGCCCCTGACTCTGGTAGTCTGCCCAGGTGGCCGGGCACCACCCTCTGCTGGCTGCAGCTGGGAATGCGAGGGCACTGGACACCCAGGGGTCATCCTGGACCTGAGAGCCACGCCTTCCCACTGAGGTCTGCAGAGTCCTCCAGGACATCTCAGCAGGCAGCCAGGAGTCCCTGCTCCACTTATAGTTGGAGAAACTGAGGCACCATGTGACAAGTTTCCCTACATGCACACATGTCTGCATGCTTTGCTTTTGGGCTGGTGCAGCTCCTTGATCTCTTTGTGCCTCAGTTTCCCCACCTTTCACTATAAGGCTCAGACCCTCCCCCATGTACCCTGATGAAGGGACGGTGCATAAATGGGACACCCCAAAGGAGAGCCACGCTATCTACTCTCTCTGCGTTAGCAGCTAGGTTCCCAGAGCCCCGGAGATTCTGGCATTTCCTCTTGAGCCTTTTCTGGAATCTGCTAAATCTCTCTCCTTTTCCCCCAACCCCTCCCTCCTGTCACCCCTCTGCCGCCTGTGACTTCCACTGGCTGTGCATCCAGCTGATCCACGGCCAAGATAATCAGATTATCATGGGTCCAGAATAATCTATTCCATATGGCTTGCCAGCTCACTTGGCTCCAAGAACTAAAGGTGTGAGGGGGGATCTCAGTGGGAAGAGGCTCCCCTGGAGTCTCGGGACCTTAGCTGGGGAACTGATGGGGAAGGAGGGGCAGGCAGAGGAGAAGCTGGGTCCCAACTGACTGCAGCCCCCTCTCCAACCCAAGCCCAGCCTCTGTGCCTCAAGCATCCCTGACTCGCAGGAGCTTGGGATCCAGGGGAGAGGGGGAAGCTGGGCACTCCCCAGCTCCTTTTCCACTCTCTGGATTGGAGGGGGGGTAGTTTGCTATAGGGCATTGTTTCTTAAAAACAGCCCTGCTTCATAATTCTGGGGAGATTTTATTTTTTACCTCCAGATGTTCTGGCTCCATCCCACAAGGATTCTGGCTTATCAGGTCCAGGGTGGGCCTGGAAAACTTTTTCTTTTTCCACCTCCACAGGTCCCTGTGGCATGCAGCAAACCTTAATGGGACTTGAGGATTCCTGGGCATCAGTGTCCCCCCCGCCAACGCACACCCTGGCTCTCAGAGAGCCTCCAGAAGGAAGGGACCTACCCAAGGCCTCTAAAGGAGGCAGGGAGGAGGTGGGCAGAGCACAGACGCTGGCCACAGCCAGGGCCAGCCAGGGCCCCCGCTCTGTCCCTCCTAGCTGTGTGCCACGGGACCGCCTCGCTGAGCCTCCACTGCCCCGGCTACACAGTGGGGCAGTGACAGCACATGGCAGCACGGCTGGGAGCGCGAGCAGCAGCCCGGCGGGGCCGAGCACAGGGCCAGGCCCCCAGTGGCGCCGGCGAACATGAACATGAACGTGGGCACTGCACGAAACGCCTGCCGTGCACTGACTGGACCCCATAGCACAGCAGCAGAGGCGAGGCCCGGACACAGAGTGAGCTGCCCAAGCGACACCGGAAGCATGCAGCAAGACAGGGGTTCTAGCCTCCGGCAGGGTGTGCTAGGCTGCCTGGAGGTGGAGGCTTCCTACATAATTGTCGTTGCCCCCAAAAGGGCAAGCTGGCATCACAGTCTGGTTTGGAGGTGTGGCTGGGAGAGGGGATGGCTAGTGGAAGGGCCTCCCCGGGAACTGCCCTGGCTGTAGGGGACACCCAAATTAGGAGCCTGCTGATGCTAAGCAGGCTGGCTGTAGAAGAGGTGCTTCCTTCTCCTGGGGCCTCTGGCTCCAGCGGGACAGGATTAGGGCCTGCGAGAGGAGTATTTACCTAGCACCTTTGATTAGCACTCCTATGTCAGAGGGGCTGGCCGGGAAATGAGGGCAGCAAGGCAGGAAGGGGCAGCGCCCAGGACCCAGGCTTCCCTGAGCAAGCTGGCTGGCTGGGCCCAAGGCAAGGCGAGGCCTGAGCCCCAGCCTAGGAAGGGGCTGCCCTGTCCTGCCCGGGCCCCTACTGAACTCTCACCTCTGCTCTGGTGGGGCTGCCCTGGGGCCTCATTTCCCAGCCTTACACGTTGGCAGGCGCGGGTCGGCTTGGGCCAAGGGAGCAGGAGCCAGGGGCTCCGGCACTTGTCAAAACAAGGGCCCCAGAGGTGTGAAGTCCTCACCCCAGCAGGAGGGCATGCAGGCCCTGCCATCCGGAGAACTCATTAACTCAAGGCAGCTCCCAAATGATCCCGCTACAGAGGCTGCAGATAAGAAGATCAAAGGAGAGAGAGACAGGCATGGGGGAAAGGGAAAAGGGAGGCTGGCCAGGGGAGGAGGCAGGGCTGAGAGCCAGTTTGGGGGTGCCCACTATTCCCCTAGTCATCAGGCCCCACTGACTGAAGCCTTTGCACACACTGAGCCCCTGAGCTTAGTTTCCCAGAGGGCAACAGAAGAGGGAGGGAGCCTCATGGGTCCCCTACAACTTGCCAGCCTTAAGGGCTAATGTCCCCAGAGTTGAGATGGGGGGCAGTACCCACCTATCTGCCCTGCCTCTCCTTCCCCACTGCTCGGTCTCTCTCATGACCTTTTCATCGGCTCTCTGCCTCCACGCTTGCCTATGGATCCTCTCAACCCTCCCTCGGCCCTGGCACCAGAGATATTCCCATCATGCATATCTCCTGCTCCAAAGCTCCCGGTAGCTCCCCAGCACCACAGCAGCAGTTCTCAGCCTGGAGTCTAAGGACCAGTGTAGGAGGGTGGTTAGAGATCAGGTTCTGAACCACTCTGGAGCCCTGCACAAGTGCAAATCCTGCTCTACCCCTGTTGGATGATCTCGGGCAAGTTTCTTCATAGTGCCCTGACTCAGTTTCCTGATCTGTAAAATGGAGAAAATCAAAATATGTTCAACTATGACCCTCAAAGGGTCATGGTGCAGATTAAATGAGAAAATCGATGTAAATATCCATGTTACCATTAGGGCTCAGATCTGAGAATCCTGAGGCGCTCAGAGCTGTGTTTTCAAGACAAACAGGTCCCCTCCCACACATATGGCCTGTTTTCCAAATAAGCATATTTGATTTTATACTTAATAAAATGCAAATTAGTTTTGAAACATTGTTGACAAGAAACCAGTAATGACAGTTTCCACTGGGGTGGAGAATTGGGAACCTTGGAGGCAGGATAGTAAAGAGATTGGTTGTATCCGCTATACCTAAAAAAAAAGCACTGTGGTTACAACATACAACATCACGTTTCCCATTTAACCACTTTCAAGCGTACAATTCAGCGGCGTTAACCACGTCCACAGTGCTGTGCTGCCCTCACTATCCATTACCAGAAGTTTTTCATCACCCCAAAGAGAAGCTCGGGACCCAAAAAGCATTAGCTCTCCATTTCCCACCCCCCCACACACCTTGTAATCTTCTATCTCTATAAATTTGCATATTCTAGTTATTTCACATAAGTGAGATGATACCGCTTTGTCCTTCTGTGTCTGGCTTTTTTTTTTTAGGATTTAATTTTTTTTTTTTAACTTTATTTTGTACATTTAATAATTGAAAACATAAGCAATTAAAAACTAAAAAGTAAACACAGATGAATAAATATATACATTCCTCAATTAAATGTAATGGATACATGTAAATTTTTTTGTTGTTTTGTTTTGTTTTTTGTTTGTTTGTTTTTTTGTGTGTGAATCAAACAATATATTACACAATATATTTGGTTCATAGTAATGCATTCATACAGTATTATTTCTTTTTATTAACAGCTTTATTACATTATAATTCACATACCATACAATTCACCAATTTAAAATCAATTCAGGGGGGCGATGTAGCTCAAGTGGTTGAGCGCCTGCTTCCCATATACAAGGTCCTGGGTTCAATCCCTGGTACCTCCTAAAAATAAATAAAAATAATTAAATAAGTAAGCAAGTCAGTGGTTTTTAGTATATTCCCACATATGTCCAATACCACAATCAATTTTACAACATTCTCATCACCCCAAAAAAGAGCCCCACACCCTTTATCTATAACTCCTGATTCTCTACTGTTTTCGATGTTTTTTTTTTTTGATGACCTGCATTTTTGTGTGGTGACTTTTTAATTCAATCCCAATGAAATCTACTGTGGGTGAGCACGGCTCATTTAAAAGGGCAGGAATAGGAAGAGCAGAGGGCACGGTTTTCCAAAGAGAGATACAGATTAATTACTGTCCAATGACAAGATTGGGAAATTAAACAGTGTAAAATATAGAGGCTGTGCCTTTTCTCTTTTTAATATATATATGTTTTTATTAGAGAAGTTGTAAACTTACAAAACAATCACCCATAATGTGCAGAATTCCCATACAACAGCTCTCCACCAACTCCTTGCCTTGTTGTGGAACATGTTACAGGTTATGAGAGATCATCATCAGACTGTGTGCCAGGCTTATTTCACTCAACCTGTTTTCCGGTTCATCGTGCTAGCGTTATCAGCACTTCCTTTTTTCAGAGGAGTAATATTCCATTGTCTGTACTTTTTGACCTTTTGACTTTTTTTTAAAACCATGTGCATGTGTTGAATTTTTAAATAAATAAAAATGTAACAATAAAATAAAAGCATGGCTGCCTTGGAATGTTTGGTCATCTGTTTTTCTCAATTGTTACATACAAAGTGGACATCATGATCCTGTGGGAATTGGAGGGATTCTCCTGACATTTAGGTTGGCAGTCACTGGACAACAGGGTGCCCAGAGCCCTCTAGGATGCTGTCCCTCTTGCCTGCCCGGCTTTCTCTCTGTGCCCTCTCCCGCCTCCATACACAGCACACTCTAGCAAGTCCCAGTGGCTTGTTCCCTCAGGCCCAGCAGGATACAAGAGGCAGTCCCTGGGCTCCAATGCCAGGTTCTTGGCTTGGACCCTGGGTCCCAGGAAGGCAGTGACCCGTCACGAACTTTGAGAAGGGGCAGACTCTCTGACAACCCCCTTTCTCCCCACCCCAGGTTGGCACTTGCTCTATTGGACGTCGCCGTGAGCATTCTGGGGTTGCTGGGACAGACTGCAGAGGAGGGGGTGTAGAAGGTGTTAGGAGTAGGCCAAGGGCAGTAGCACATAAAGGCCAGAGAGGAGTGTGGGGCGGTGGTGGGCAGAGATGCCCAGGAAGAAGGGGCCAGAAACCACTCCCTTAAGGAAAACAGGCAAAGAGGGGACCCCAGCACCAAGCACCTCATGATCTAGTTCTACAGCAGACAGCAGCATGGAGCAGTTGTTAAAACAAGGGCGCCAAGCCAAACCCCAAGGGCCAGGATGATGATGTAGACTTCTTGAGATTTTCTATGCCGACAATCACGTTGTCTGTAATAGAGACTGTTTCACTTCTTTTCAATCTGCTTGCCTATTTCTTTTTCTCTTCTTATTGCCCTGGCTAGAACTTCCAGTACAATGTTGAATGGGTGTGGTTAGAATGGACATCCTTGCCTTGTTCTCGATATTGGGAGTAAAGTTTTCAGTCTTTCAATATTAAGTATAAGGGGAGCAGATGTGGCTCAAGCGTTTGAGCACCTGCTTCCCACATGGAAGACCCCAGGTTCGGTTCCTGGTACCTCCTAAAAAAAAACCAAAGCAAACAAACAAAAAAAAAAACAACTCAGGGGAGCCGATGTGGCTCAGTGTTTGAGCATTGGCTTTCCACATATGAAGTTCCAAGTTCAATCCCTGGCCCCAGTACCTCAAAAAAAAAAAAAAAAAAAAAAAAATTAAGTATGATGTTAGCTGTAGATACTTTGTAGATGCCTTTCATCAGGTTGAGGAAATTCCCCTCTCCTCCTTGTTTGCTGAGAGTTTTATCAGGAAGAGGTGTTGAATTTTGTCAAATGCTTGTTCTGCATCATTTCCACTCATGTTTCATTGATGAAGCCCATTATACATGCCAAGAAGTGGCAGAATCCCAGCTAGAGGCCAGGGGTGGCAGCTGTGGCAACAGGTCCATCCCCGATCCTACTAGGTTGGGGCAGTGGGCAGCAGGCGCACCTCTCCCTCTGCTCAGATGCTCCAGCAACCTGACCGGCTCCAGCCAGCTTGCTGGATTTGTCCGGGATCGCTTCCTCAGGGTGTCCCCTCCTCACCACCAGCACCATCAGGGAAGGGCCCATCCACAACCAGCCTGCCTCAGACAGTGTTCCCAAACCTAGACCAGGAATGCATTACTTTTTTCCCAGTATCTAGTGGGAATCAGGGTCCCTCACTCCGGGTCTCCAATCCTATCACACAGTCCAGGTTGCAGCACACCCTGAGATTCCCATCATACAAATAGGAAACCAAGGTACAAAAAAATTTAAAGGTTTATAATTAAGGTCCCCAACAGGTGACGGCAGGCCCCAAATCTAGGAGCTGGACCCCGAGCCCGCTTCCTTTAAGCTGCTGAGCTGGCCCAGCACCCCAGGCACCGCCGGCCCCTGGGCGCGGGCAGGAGGCCCGACGGGTTGGGTCGGGTGCCCGAGCGAGGGCCCAGGTGGGGCGAACCCGGCAAAGCCGGCCGGCCCGCACCTTCGCCCCCCGCGGGTCCAGCGGGCCAGGCCCCGCCTCTCCAGGCCCCGAGCCCGCTTTGAAGTGCTGATGCGGCCTGGAAGGGGCCACTTCACACCTCAAGCTCGGGATAAATTGGCCGCCGGCCGCCAGCTCCGGGACGCGCCTCCGCCGCCATGGCCCAGTCCCTGTGCCCGCCGCGCGCCGAGGCCTGGATCCTCTCCCCGGGCTGGGGTCCGGCTCAGCAGCCGCCGCCCTCCGACAACGACTGCGGCTGCTCCCCCGCCTCGTCCCCGGACTCCTGGGGCAGCGCCCCGGCCGCAAGCCCCGCGCC